>JAULBR010130762.1:0-18543 GCA_032355825.1 Melanodrymia aurantiaca
TTGAGCGGCCACCTGTATTAAGCAGCCACCTGTCTTAAAGGGTCGCCATAATATTCTACCAAATCATCAATTTTAGTGCATGATGACCTCTATTAAAAAGTCACCTGTCTTAAGGGGCCACTTTTAGTTACTCCATTAGGTGGCTGCTTAAGACAGGTTTGACTGTATAATTAAGATTTAAGATACCTTAAAAAGGGGTGTTAATTTTGTCCTTAACAGACGCTGGAAATAATCTCAATTCTCCATCAGCTCTGATGAAACAATATTTGTTTTACTTGTACCAGATCTGTCAGACACAACAGTTAAGCTGGTCAATGGTCGTTGGTTCTATTTTTGGAAATACGCTAAAACAAAAACTATAACTTTTCTGTACATGTAAACACATCTTCTAACATTGCCCATTCTTATACATTCACATCATTTCAACCCTTATGTGATCAATATTATCTTTATATACCATATTTATTATGATTGCCATCCACTCTCCATTGAATATTAAATAATAAAATTATATGTGTTTTGTATAAAACAATATAAAAAATGTCTATTGCCCATGTAAGCACGGATAAGTGAATTTCAATAACAAATATTTTTTCTGGGAGAATTGAAAATTTTGAAAAATTATGTTTGTATGACAGTGCACTTGTAAACAAATTAAATGCTCCCCAGTACTGGCAAGTCTTCACTATTTGTGCAAAAAAACAAAATAAGTAACATTACTTAGGATTGAAAATCATTTTCGCTATGTATTATACACAATGTCATGTATATTGATAACTTCATGTCAAATTATTTTTGGCTTGTTATTGAATTTAACACAAATAAAATTTGGTTTAACGACACCACTGGAATACATTGATGTCAGCTATTGGATGTCACAAAGTTATTTTGACACATGGTCTCAGAAGAAACCTTCTTCAGCTATATATAGGCTACTCTTGCCAAATAAAAACAATGGGTCTTTTATGTGCACTTTCCCAGACAGGATAACACACACCATGATAAATCAGTCGTGGATCACCGGATGGAATGGGAAATAGTCCAATGAGTCCACTGAGAAGAATCGATCCTTTTACCTATCGAGCCTCAGGTGGCGCTCTCGTGCGGAGCTACATCCCACTCCCTTTAACACAAATAAATGCTTTTACGGTACCTAAACAAGGATAATAGGTAACCTGACAATCGAATCAAACACATGTACAAGAAAGTAGCAACCTGACTCTTTAACCAGCCAACCACTGCACATACGTGTAGAACATTCCCGAGACGTAGCATGGTGAGAGACAACATTCATGTATCTTATATATAAATTCAAAATCACAACACAAATTATTGATCACCCCTCTGATAATCACAGGGGCTGTACAGTGATCAAAAAATGAGCTTCGAAGTCCATTTGTATGAAGGAGAGATGATATGCAGGCCCGTAGCGAGTGGGGGGTCGGGGTCGGTTTCCCTCCCGCAACTATCACCGACTTTTTTTTTCAATATTTAAATAATTTTTTATATTTTGCGCTCTCGTGTTTTACCATAAGCCTAAACGACGCCCCTCTCTCAAAATCCTGGCTACGGGCCTGATATTTATTGATTATGTGCGATGGGTGATGGGGATGTGATTAGGGACTAGAAATGGACATTTAATGTATGATCATCTCATCATCTGTGCTGTCCCTGAATGAATAGTTTAATATATGATGGTTGTATTTTGCCCACAGAAATAGCAAAAAAGAAGCACATTGCACATAATATTCAGAATTGGATAGAGAGTGCACAGTATTAATAGAAACAATCCATTTCATTGATCTGAATTTTCAGTATTAGAAGAAAACTAATTCATTATATTTTGGTATCAGTTTGTACAGTGGTACATGAGGATCACGTACCAACCCCATTTGTTAGATTTTGGGACAAAGATATGCTCCTTGAAATATTGAAAATATTATACAAAGTATATAAAGTAAAAATTTTGTATTAAATATAAATTTGTAAAATATTCCCAAATATAAACATTTGAAAACAATTTTTTTGTCTAAATCTTGCTATTAACATTGTTTCAAAATGTTTCAAATGTAATCAGATCTTAAAAAGGCCCTAGAACAACGGTTAATATAAAGAAACCTTTGTTTAAAAATCTGCACGAAACAATGATCATGGACCTACTTAACAGCGTAGCTTATAATACTCTAGTGTATGATAATAACAATGTATGTAATAATACTGGTACTAACTAATGTAGATAGTAATACCGGTACACCATTTTCAAAGGTTTGATAGCCTGGTTGTTCAGGCAGGTGGTTTAGGAGATAGACAGCTGTTGCTGTGTGTGTAGATTTATGTTTTACAATATGGCAGCTACTATGCCACATCATGACTAGTCATGAAATGTGAGAACTGGTGACTTACTATGAGGGGTGGATCCTGGATCTGTAAATAGAGGGGGTGCAGTATAAAAAAAGAGTGCGTCCAAATTAAAAAATCAATAATTTACTGAATAAAGGGAGGACTTGCCCACTTCTAAATCCACCCTGACTGTTCATTACAGATTTGTAGAAAACAGATATAATGTGTATAGTCCAGCAGCCAAACAGGGAATTTTGGCCCAACCTTGCACTGGATTACCTACAATATGTTCTTGCAGATTATACATCTGTGGACCATCCACATGGATAATCTGAATGTTGCAAACCTGGCATCATTGAGCATTTTGAAAATTACAAAATTAGATTTTAATAGAGTATATTTTTCTGACTTTGTAAATTTATGAACATAGAATGATAATTAAAATGGGGCAATAGACAAGAATTGCCATATAAAATTAATAATTTTCTGGTACTTAACAGATTTTGTGTTTTTAAATAATGAACTGTTACTTTCGATGAGTAATTAAATGTGCATGATAATCTTATACATTTTAAACAAAAACATTGCTGTGACAACAGAAAACAAAAATATGACAAAAATACACTTTTACAAAAAATACATTTATTTTGTATACATTCCACAGCTGAAAGAAAGGAAATCAGTATTGCCAGTTTCTGTAATGAAAACTGCAATCGAACTGACCAATCACAACCATTGTACTACATGCCCTGCAGGATCCACAATCCCCTCTTCAACTTACTTAGTAATTTACTGTATTTTGTTTTATCATATATTATAATTATGGTAAAAACAACAAGTTCCTTAGGTTTTAATATATTAATTGCTAGATTGTATATTACTCTCCAATATATAGCTACATTTTGGAACATTCCTAAATCTGTTATAAATGTTTGGCACACAGCTGTTACACGTCTGCTAAACAAAAGAAAACAAAAGCCACCATCTATTTTCTACAAGGATATACCGGGTATAAAATAAAAGTATTAAATGGTTTTATACATGAAAAATATATAGTTTGTTTTACTGGCAAACTACATAAAATTGTGTATTAAGGCTAGTATTTTATTAGTAATTATTTTTATATACATATTTATTATTATTATTTTTCAAAGAACATTTATTGTCCACAGAACATAGGCAGTAAACAGGTTGTGGCCTGGGGGCCATATTCACTGCCTTACTACAATTGTCATCAGGTAATGTTTATGGATGGTTCGAACACTATGACTAGTTAAGATGCATAACAGCAATTTTGTGACACACAAACTTAGTTATAACATGGCATTGTGATAGCAATTTTAAATAAAATGCCAGAAAACAATCAATTATATTGAATAGTAACACTCAAAACATTTCTGTTGACTAGTAGGAATAATCCAGTGTTGAGTTCCAAATGGCATGGAAGTAAAAAATAGTGTAAAAAAAAAGATAATGCCGCAGTCGTCACAAATCAATTTGTAACAGACTTTGTTTGGCATGGCATTATTGTTGGTTGACACCATGAATTTGAGGGCTGGATATTTGATGATTGTTATATAATTATCTTTAATTCTTATATGGAAATATTAATCCCTCATATAACCTAATATTAATTTTATAATCTAGCAATTAATTTATTATGTCCTTCCTCATTACAAATTGTTCAAATAATGAAAAAAAACTATGTTCAAATTCACCATCAATGATGAGAAACGTTTTTTGATGTAAAATAAACATAACAACCAATGTTGAAAATTTACTACAAAACAATTAATGATAACATTTAGGTCTACTTGTTTATGGATTCAGAATATATGAATTGCTTTTTTTACCAACAAGTTTTAAGATAGTACCAGTATACAACCTTCCTAAGTAATCAATATGATAAGGATCTATTGAAAATATCCTTTAATCATGGCCCACTGCACAACATACGGTACCAGGCCTATATTTAGGATTTTCTGTGGATGGGTTTGTTTTTGTAAAAGTGGACATTCCAATAGGAATGTTTTTTTTTATAGGTGAGTGGACCTAATATGGGGTTTTAAAACAAATGTTCCATTGTGGGGTATGATAACTTCTTAAATACAGGCCTGGTACCTGGAGTATATCATTACACTGTCGGATATCTTAATTTACTAAAAAATAATTAATTCAATCAATTTTTGCAATTACCCGGTACCTGTACATTAAACAGAATAAATATACTGCTAAGGTTTCTCCATACAGTCATCCAAAACACCAGTTAAAACAAACTGCAACGTAGTTTGTTACAGGAAGTACTGTCTGCCATTTTGGATACTATATTCCATATTACCAAACAGCACATGACTTGTTTTTTTTATAGGCATCAATCATAGATTGAATTTACTCTACATATATTACATATTTGTAAATTTTCAACATTAAGGAAATGTGAGAAATCGGTTGCCATGTGTAAAAAGGACAACAAATAACCAATGATATATTTCTTATTATGTTCAAAGAAACATATGTACACATAACAGAGACAGTATGAGGATAACAATAAAAAAATTATGAGAAAATATATTTTAAAATAAGAAATCTTAAAGCTTTCTTCAACAAGTAACATCTCAAGTTCTGTATTACCCAACCACACAGGTCGAGTGTTTCTTAATAACTTAACGAACGAACTGTCACTCATTCATATATCAGCGGTCATCACAGATACGCACACCACTTCGTGGCAATAGTCAACCAGTTTATTCTCTTCTGGAGCCATGACTGACTGCATGGCAATCTTGCAAATTGCTGTGTATTGTCAATACACATACCGGTAGTTACCAAAATGTTTATCTTGTTTTGTCTGCTCTAAACAAAACGGTGACCCGCCACGGTGACCAATGGCTTTAATTATCAATCCATCATAACTGTGGAAATTTGTCTTGTTTAACCATCTTTCATAATGTGCATTTTGTCGACATATCTAGATAATTGTTCTGAGGGGTTTATCCTCACCAGTTTAAGATGTGTGGCTCATTGCCTGGTTTAAAAACCAGTCGACAATATGGCCATTGTTTTTAATATTTGTACCATGTGGTAAGTCGTATTTCACTGGAATCATCGGTTGACAATGTCGACATGTCTGGACAATTGTTCTAGGGTGTTTATCCTCACCAGTCTAAGATGTGTGGCTCATTGTCTGGTTTAAAAACCAGTTGACAATATGGCCATTGCTTTTCAGTATTTGTACCACGTGGTAAGTTTTCTTTCACTGGAATCATCGGTTGATAATGTCGACATGTCTGAAATACAGTTCCAACTGTCAACATTATTGCAGGATTTCTAATACTGGAAGCATGATGTATAAAACTGCACCACTTATAACCAGTACATGTTACTGTTTGTCCAGAAGCACATCCTTGTCAACGTTTAAATGTGAGCACGAGAGATTCAGTCGTCACTCTTTCAGCACCTTGAAGTGTTTTATATCACACATCACTTGGATTTCTTCTGGATCTTCAGTCCTCCAGTCTGGTCACCACTACCGACCTTTCTGATCACCGAGTTCACGTATTCCGTCGTATTACCAGCAGTCATACAATCTGCAAATGAGAACATTCTTAAAGTTTATTTAATGATAATTACCAAACTAAAAGCATGTACAAAGGTTAGTTTAATTAAGTTTATAGTTTCACATAGTTTAATAATAAAATGTTATATGTTTCATTACAGCCACAATGCCATCCATATTAAAATCAAATTTGCTTCAAGTATTCATCATTCAATAACCCTTGGTTATCTACAAGTAACAGCATTCCAATTTTTGTATGTATTGGGTCATGTGCATAATATGGTATCATGGAATTGGTCCTGTTTTTGTTAAAAACCAACCTTTTGTAGACACAAATCTACCAATTTAACCTAAATAAGGTGGATAGTGTCAATATAAGTTTGAAAGAACTGAATGAGTTAGAAACTTGTACTCACTGAGATGTTTCTGAATGTAGATCTCCAGTGTCTTGGTAAGTGAATTCTGTGGTGTGGCCTTGGGTTTGGTGCGGAAAACATGCTGCCTCAACTCAGATTTTACTTCTCTCAGGACCTCAATTAACTGCTCTGTGGAACACAAAATACACACTGAATAAACACTACTTTTTAATATAATGTGCATGAAATATATTCAAGGGCAAGCATCTTCAAATGAATATAGCAAAGAATGAGCAGACATGACATTTTAAACAAATGGAACCCACATTAACATCTGAGCATGGCCTTGGGAATTCAGAAGAAGAAGAAAACAATTTAATGTCCAATTATTATAAGGCCAAAAACAAATGGGTGTGTTTAGGGTAAACATACTTACTCTAATTTTACCTTCCTACTCAAAACATTTTATAGCCAAAACATAATTATTATTATAAACATATTTATAAAAATAAATTATATGTATTTAATGCAAATGGAATCACTGGTTGAAACAGGAAATAACCCAAGGTGTCCACTGAAGAGGATTGATCCATTGACCTATCACACCTTTCAGATGGACGCTCTTGCACTGAGCTAAGTCTCCACTCCTACATTTTAGAAAGATAACACTTACTATGTTCACACTCCAACCCGTACAGCTTGACTTTGTGCGCTTCGTGTTGCGCCTTCTTCTTTAACCGACACGCCCGTGATGCCAGCTTGTTCTTCTCTTTCCTCGATTTGTTCCTCTGTGCTGTCGATGCCTCACTGCCCGCAGCAACCTCGTTAATCTGCCGGTTCAGCCGTCGGATTTGAAGACCAATCTGGTAAAGTTTTTTTGGATTTGCCTGAATGTCATTGCCGTCACCCTTTCTGGCTTTTCCACCATGCCGAATACCGGCAACGACCGTGTTGCTAGGATCAAACACGGGGTCTTCGAAGTTGCTAAGGATATGTGGATTTGAGGTGTTGAGGGGTAATCGAAGCCTTGTTCCTTTCGGTCCTTTTGATTGGACGTTGTATTGCCAGAAGAACTGCTTCGCTTTTTTCTTGCCATTTCCTGTGAGGGATTCCTCTAGTGGTGAAAACTGATCCAATTCTGAAGAAGAATTAATATAAGTTCATTTAAGAATAAAATAAATAAATTACCATTGGTGTCTCTTCAACATTACAAAAAACATGTATTATATTAAGGTCATCAAAGTAAACAGTTATAAACTAATACAAGACAAAGAAGCAAATGATAGAATCTATAATATTAAATTGAAATATCTAAAATCACAAAATCAAGTATTACTTTCTACACAACTGGTTTCTGTTGGTTAAAACATGTAAACTCGGTACAAAGATAACATTACTACAATAATTAAGAATAATGGAATTCATTCCATTACCTTCATCGGAGATGTCATCATCCAGATCGGAATCCTTTTCACTGTATGCATCGTCAGCATCAGAGTTGTCATCAGAATCAAGGTCATCAGCAGAAGTCATCCCAGAACTGCCTGAATCTGAAACAAATAATGGCCCATTTAAAAAAAACCCACAAAGTGCATGTACAGGTGGCAGGGAGAGATCTAGGAATGTTATCAGGGAGAATGGGTTACACACTTAATAACTGGTTACATAAAGACACATTTTTTTACTTTTCTTAAAAATTGTAAAAACAATTTGGTTTATCAATTGTGGTGGTGGTGGGGGTGGGGTTGATGCCATAAATTCCTCCCTGGATTTGGGCCTGGGTAGAATTATCTGAGTGACAGATGAATTATTAACAAGGACTAATTGCAACAAAACAAACAGTAAATATGTTTATAGTAACTAGTATCTATATCTCTAACTTGTTTTCTGTATGAATTTTGAATATACGGTAACTATTTTATGTAAATTATATTTTGAGGTGTTTATTTTTATATTTTTGTCCACTTTTTTTTTACTATGCTAATCGTTTATTAAATGTATAAAAAGATATTAATTAAAAGGATTTTATACATACATTGTATATTACAAGATAGGCTGCCTATAGATACATCGTGATAAAATGACATTTTATTTTGCTTTTCACATTTATTATTCTATTTTAAACAATCATGATTTTCAAAGCTTTTCCTGGTGTCACTCATTACATCCTTTTTGCAGCTTTCTCATGTCAAGTATAAATGGTGTACATAAAAATAGGAATGTTGTTTTGACGATCCTCACATTCTTTGGACCATCTAGTTTGTTGCGCACACTAATGCCTGGACAAGATCAAACAGCTCATTGTAAGTCAAGGAAATATTTTAATGACATCAGAAAGGCTTGGTGATTGGTTGGAAGTCGGGTCAAGTTGTCAAAGTATTAACTGTTTTAACATGGCTAGAGGTTCAAATGTATCAGAAATGAATTCGGAACTGAAAAAATATTTATGAACAGATTTGTTCATTAAACAACGGGTTTCATCACAATTTATTATTGTATTCATTTTACATGTCTAATTAATTATCTGGTAAATTGTATGGTTAATATTTAGTTTAAAAAAAATTGAAATACATGTACTCCCACCACAAAAATTGGGTTCATTTGAACCTGTTGATAGCTAGATGCTGCTTTTAACAAAGTGCACTGGTCTGACATTGCTTCATTTCAGTGTTTTCAATATTTTAATGACTTCCCTTTTTTCAATAAATTCTGCACAGAAAAACATTGGCTTCATTTTCCCTTCCCGGTTAGTTTTTACAGAAAATATTTTCACTTTTTCAAACTTATTTTATATCATTTATATCCTTACCTCCCCCTCCTTCCACACCCCATTCCCTACATCCCCCAGTTACAAATTGTCTCTGACAGGCCTGTACCAGACAGTTATAGTCTTATACATAACTTTTAAAACAAAAGGTTTAAAAACTCTCAGTCAATAGCGTAACCTTAGAAATAATTATTCTAACTAATGACATTTCTGTTGATGTATATAATTATATCTTAAATGTATGCAATTATGTTGATAAACAATGTCAAGTATTGTTTTCTCTTCTGTTTATAGGCATATAACCTACTTCATTGCATCGTCACATGATCGTATTGCAGTTTTCGCACCAAAATATTTAGTGATTCTATTTAATCTAAGTGTATAGGCCTACTCATATTAATGTAGTTGTCTGTTAATCCTGCACAGTGAACTCTGTTAATTAATTATTTAGCAGCTTTTAATATTAATCTGTGTATAGGCCTACTCTATTAATTGAGGTATCTGTGAATCCTAGTGCTATGGGTTAATTCAGGATACAGTATGGAAATATACATGTCATGACACACAATACATGTAAATATGTTATCAAACTTCCTGTAATGCACACAGTATGAAGCGAGCAACATGATATTTACTAGCTGGGTCGAGATACCCTGACCCAGATGGATGAGACGACCCAGTTGAGTACAAAACCCAATCAATAAGTTATTTACATACACTTTCATGCATAGCAACGCGCTTACTTACTGCATTGGTCACTTAATAATTTAAGATATAAATATTATGTTTGCAAGAGAATCGCTAAAAAAAACAGCCCAGGAAACAGACAAAGTAGTGGCGTAACGACCAGAGAAACTATGGGTGATATTTTGCATCCATCTAACTCTTTAACCTGGAGGTTATGTAAGGAATTCTGTCTGTGGCAGGTTGCCAGAGTTTCTTCCTGTGTTTTGGCATTGATCTCTGAAAGCATCCACCAAACCTTTTGTTTATGGATCGGTTTGGCCTTGGCGACTCACAATGACATGATAATTCAGATGGTAACGAAAAGTAATGGGTAACATGTTTCACTCTAAATGTAATTTTGTCCCTATCAACTTGAAACAAATTAAAATTTGAAAATCACTTTTGGATGCTTTTAAAGGATATTAATAAAAGAAAAATTAAAAAAATATAGCCCAAAAAAAAGTACAAAAAAAAAAATTATGAAAAAAAAAGGATTTTAAAATAGATAGTTAATGTAAAACACTCATTACAAAGAGGTGACTGCCACTGCATAACTGAGGAATGATATTAATCACTGGTTTGGCATTCAGTGGTTTGGCATTCAGTCATCCGTACTATTCTCTTGCAAGTCATAGTTAAAGGGCGTGTTAATAGGTTAATGTATTCAATGTTTACGTAAACTTGTAAAACATGTCGAAAGCCTATCCTACATTTCGAGCCAGAGTACCAGTTACTGGTTAAATTATAATATACTGGATACCCTACAAGGGTGTTTATGGGGTTAAAACCCCATTGTGGGAAGAAAAATAAGATTTTAAATGTAATTTTTGTTTGTTACAATTTTTTTTCAGAAAAGGCCAAAAACATATATGTTTAGGGTAACATGTCAATATTTATCAGGGTAGGTAGGCCTCTTTTTATTTATTTTTTAGCAAGCAATTGTATTCTCTCAATATCAAAGAAAACTGGAGCAAAGATAATTATCACTAAATAATAATTATTATAAACAAACCTATTGTTTTTTGGCCTATCTAATTTATAAACAGTTTGACTAAAACAGTTGTTCTTGACTACAGTAATATCAAAATACTGCATAAATTAGCATCTTTTTAAATATTATCCTGAAAAGGATATTAAAAATACTAGTATTGGCTAAAGAAAACTTATGTCAAGGGAAAATTCCATTAATACGGAACAATGTTAAAATATAATAACTTTATATACATTTTTGAATACACCCGGTCTCTGTGGCAAAGTGGTTAACACATCGGCCGTAAGACTGGTAGGTACTGGGTTCGAATCCCATTCATGGCATATGGGATTTTTAATCCTAGTACTGGCTCCAACCTACAGCGAGTGCCCTACTATGCTCAATGGGTACACAAGAGGTTTAACAAAGGCCATGGTATGTACAGTCCTGTGTATGGGAAAGTGCATATAAATGATCCCTTGCTACTCATAGTAGCAGGTTGCCGCTATCATACTTAAGAAGTTACTTAGTTACTAACACTAACTTCTGTCCTGAACAGGCAGTCGAGGCAGCTTGACTGCCTGACCATGATATACTTGCTTGAACCTTAATTGGATATAAGCACGTAAATAAGTTCTAACTAACTGAATACTTACAGTTGCGACTTCTTTTACTCTGTGTTGTTGATATCGACGATGAGGGACTTGCAATAGGTTCATGAATAAATTTCTCAATTTCTTTCCATTTTTCTTCCACCGTTTCGTCATCAATGTCTGAAATCTTTGTCGATTGTCTTAAAGCAACAGATGCGTCTGAATGACTAAATGTTTGTCTGACTGAGGAGGTCTGCGCGTGTTGGGTTTGTCCAGCAGACATCGCATGATGATGATGACGCATCTGCCCCAACGATGTCAACGTGGTCTGTTCACTTGAGTGATCGGGAGAAACCGGCTGTGTCTGTGTAGATGGTAACAGTGTCTGTGTACATGGTAACCGCGTCTGAGTAGATGGTAACCGTGTCTGAGTAGATGGTAACCGTCTATTCAGCCGTAACAGTTGGTGTAACATTGTTTTGTCATCTACGTCGGGATTGGGTGAAGTTGAGCTCGCAGACGACCCAAGTCTGTCTTTCACACAACTCGATTCCGCAGGTATTCTCCAAGTACTTGTTCTTGGAACACCTTGTAGAAAGTTGCTGAAGTGTGGTGATGAGACGTTGTTAACACTAGACGTAACCACGTTACCAGTCGACGACACCTTCGACACAGATGGTCCGTCGTTCACCGTTCTATTTTTAGACACCGTAAATCCCGATTCCATGTTGGATTCCATGTTTGTTTCCATGTTGCCAGCATCGTCGTGTAACGATTCTTCCATGTTGAGCTCGGCCAACGTTGGCCCCGTTGTCGGTTTGCCGTTGTACAACATTTCGTTCAACTCCGGTTCGCGTTTCACTGATCTGGGATTCCAACTGTCTGAAGATGACGGTGTTGGGGATGCGTTCAGATTGGCCATCAGGGTCAAGTCGACGCTCTTGCATTCAAACTGTGGATTCAAGTCGAATTCGGTGTCCATGCGGGTGTAGCTGTCGACACTGGAGCACACAGAACTGTCACACAGTCCACTATTTTGCATGTCATATTTTTCCTGTTCGTACATAAACAACGAATTGGGACTGGCAGCATAAGCAGCTACATCAACGCCAGGTAAAGTGTGATCACTTTGTAAGGTGAAGAATTCCGTATCCGTGACAAAATCCATTTTGCCAGATACGTTTGTCTGAAAGAACAAAACAAACAAAAATTAATTTAAAAAACATTTTGTATAAGTTTCTGAAATCTTGACATATGAATAAAAGCTACAAATTATATAAATAAAAAATTGAAAGTGAAAGAACAGATATAAATAGAAATACCACATGACTGAAAAAAAAAGTTCGACATTTCCACCCACATAAAACTACAGAAATATGTAAAATAAAAAAATATGAATTTATTTGGATGAATCACTTTTCAAATAATTCATCTAAGAGAAAAACAAGTATTAAATTATTTACTTCCACTGAAACAAACAAGCCACGCTGAAATGGAAGCCATGTTTGTCATATGAAAATGATACAGGAACTGAAAAACAGGATGAAACAATCAGATTGCCGACTGAAAGCAATAAAAATCCTGTTGATGCTGTGTGGTAAACACCATCCCATCTGTTAATAAGTGAATCTCCACATGCAGCTATTGAAATGAATCATGGGACAAAACAACACAATAAAACCTACTTTCTAAACACCCACACATAATCAACAGCACTAGCCTTGAATGATATTTTTGTTTATTAATATTAAAAAATTAATATAATTATTCTTCTTTTAGATTAATTAGTTAAAAGATACATGTACTTCATAATATTCCAATGAACCTAATATAATGTAACTATGTATAGAAGTGACCTAATCTCTGACCAATGACAAGATCTTTGGCACTCCCCCAATGTTTCATCAGCTGTAAATGAAACATGCTTACTCAGAGCTCAACAAAAATGTTAGTATTATAGTCTTAACCACAATGACAGATCTGTCAACCTTGAATAAAATAAGACAGGGTCATACACACACACAAAAACGCGGGATATTAGACCAAAAATATAGGAGATTCATATTACAAAATAAATAAACACCTAAAACATTGTTTTTACACGTAATGACAATTAATGGATTGAACATGAGAACAAAACACCATTTAATGACTTCATATATCATACAATTCTTACTTAGGCGAACAATGATTAAAAAACCAAGTTTATGATATAGTGAAATCTGTAGGTAAGGATGCGGTTGAAGAAACTCCACCCACCGTGCAGGGACAAATTGTTCATACTATAAAACACCATATTTAGGTCCACTCTTCTGATATAAATATTAATTTTTGTTATTAAATGTTCACTTATTCTAGAAACAAAGATCCACCACCCTGCCTAAATGTCTGCATAATTAAACAATTTATAGACATTTTCGACTAAACTTGCATAGTATTTTGACTAAGAGAAACAACCCCACAAGCGAATTTCACCAAATGTATCTTGTCAGATTTAAAAAGATGGAATGAAAGGTTAGTTGGTGGATGTAAAGTCTTCACAATATTAATCAATAAGGAATAAAATTCAGTGATAAAATAAAAAATTAAAAACATTCTTTACCTTTTGTCTTTGTAAATCAATAGTCATTGGGAATGCTTTTCGTGGTACTCCTGTAATCGTTCTACTCGAATTGCCAACCCTGTTCCACAATCTCGCTTGATGATTGTAGTTTGTCTCTCTTAAACTTGTAATGAAACTTGTACTGTTTGGGTATGGTCGACTTACATAATTACCCCTGTAATAGAAAAAACATATATTTATATATATGCAACATTTTAATATATGTCATCTTACTTCTCTAAAAATAAAGTGTATGGTTTATTGACAAAACAGCCATTTGATTTCAATCAATTGTGCAATGTCACTGTTAGCATACAAAAGTATCAACTCATTTCATCATGTTTGTTCAATGGTTATAAATAACACATAATTTCTTTACCACAGTGACAACATATTAATGAAATAACATTAATACACACATAAACTTCAAAATCAATACTTGCCATTTAAACACAGGTGCATATAAAAGTACTAAGTACCTGTATTCAGCTTGTAACTGTATAGTCTAGATAGCACTGTTCTGAAATGAACCCTGAGTAATGAACGGTATAAATAGTCTAAAAATAGAACGTTTCCTGGGACTTCCCCGATCAGCTGACAATGAAACCAAAAATCTGTTTACAGCTTAGTTTGGCTTTCGTACGGTTCTTGTCGGATGGAATACACCCATATACGTGTGAATACACCCATATACGTGTAAATACAATCTAAAGTATAATTCTGCAGATCATCCCTCATAACTCTTCCTGCTTTCGTAAATTAATGGAATTCTTGGAATTGATCGACTGACCAATCCGGTAGATATTAATATTAGCTGTTATAATGGTATTCTCGGAATTGATCGACTGACCAACCCGGTAGATATCATTATTAGCTGTCCCATTGGTTAAAACGTTGTACCCTACCTATAATTAATTGTCGTAGGTACATCGTGATATATGATTATATGTATCCAGGAAGTATGACACGATATGTACATGTATAATGTATTAAATAATATTATATATTATAACAAGTTACTGATACTCGCAAACAAAATTACACGTATCATTAGAATTCGAGTGAATGACATTTTGTAGTTAAATTGTCCAGTTAGTAGTAGGATTACATATATATATAATTATATATACTAGAGTTTGTAAAATGATGGATTACATATAACATACACCACTACCACACATAAAGAGATGTAAACCTAGCACATAATTATATATACTCTTTGTTTGAAACTTGAAAGACAATAAGATATAAATTTATTTTTTATTAATTGCTTTTCCCGCTTTTATTACCACTAAAAATTCCATTGTTGCCGACTGGCATAAAACATTCTGTGGAATATATCCCGTGGCTACATGGGCTAAGTGAAACATTCGTTAGTGCAATTGGGAAACGTTTGGAAATAGTTTTAACGGCTGGAATTCATCCATCCGGACGTCGTTGTTTCCTTTATACTTATAATACTAGTTTATATAATGATACTAAGTGGCGAAATGATGAAGTTGCATATCCCTTTGCTGATATGACTAATGAATGAACGAATGAATGAATGAATGAATGAATGTATAGGCTACACTACAAACGCGCGATTTGACCATTTTAGTGCTACACCAATGCCGTCTTATCGCATTGGCAGCTGCCGGGGATCCCGCGACTTTTCAAGCTCCGAAATTCAATTTTAAACATAAAAATTAAGGTTAGGGGCCCCAGTACATTGGTTTGCCTGGGAGCCTCAAAAAATAAGATTGCTCTGTGCTACAAGATTCTGAAAATAATAATATTCAATACCATGGATTTGCTGAAGATCTCTTAGTGAAATAGATTTTCACTTGAACCTTTTTTATATAGGTTATTAGTTTAAACTGACTACCGATATAAACAGTTTGAATGAAGATTTATCTGACTAAAGTTGGGGCGATTTTTAACTGATTAATCAGATGAATGATAAACACGTGGAACTTTAAAGTAAATCAGAAACACATGTTGGCAATCATGTGATATATATAACGTATACACAGGCATGTGATATATACACAAACATAAATTGTATAGTGTAATACCATGACGGCAACTTATATATATATATATACACACGTAACAGTACATGTATGTCAACCTACCCTGGCAATCTTCCCATGTTGATGTTCGTATTTCGCACCGTTCGACCGATATACTGTTTCTCCATCCAATGGAAATTTCCCACAACTGAATATGAGAATAGGTGAACACTGGCACTACTGCTTCACCGTGTTCACGTTCAGAACGAATCCAGTGTTTTTAAAACGTTTAAAATTCACAAATTAAAATAAAACCGATGGAAGAGCTCTGCAGACACGAAAGAGGTGTGTAGTGTAAAGATTAGGAAATATCATCCAATACTGACACATCAACAGTCACGACAAATTGTATTCATCATCATACATTGTGAGTATCCATGACAAATGTCTGAATCACCACGTGTGTTGTCTGTTATAGGAAGGCCACGAACGAGGTCAAAGGTCGTATGTCACTGACAACTACCTGTCATTTTCACGCTATATTTAAAAATGTGTATTTTGACGTTTGTAAACAACACGCACCCAAAGCACGAACGTATCGGATGAGTTTTGAAAGAAGTACTGTAATGTTAATATTGAAAGATAACAGACTAGTCACTTTATATTATGGATAAAGTAATTAACAGACAGTACGTCATAGTCCTATTGAAGAACGTACGTTTCCTCAAAGGGGAAATGGACAACTCGTCAACATGTTGATGTTTACATAATGAAAAAGATGCTAAAAATCAAAATCTTACCGTCAAAAATGTTACTGGTTAGTTCCTTGTTCCGTTTCTAGTCCTCACAAATACTGCTACATCAACAAAATCGTATGTCACACTAAAATATCAGTGTTTTAATATCCACAGTAGATATACAACATCGGTTTGTTTTGGTTATGTGCTAAATGGAATGAAAGGCCTCTGGCGTCTGATGTCAGCACAATTTTAACCAATGAAACGAGCGTATTTCCCGTAACCCCACCCATTGCAGAAATAGGTTAAGGAGAATAATACCAGAACATTCTAATTTTATACTGGTGTTTATTTGATATTTTCGTATTGTCATGTTTTAATATTGTTGGGGTATCATCTTTCCACTATCAAATCGCTAAAGCACCATGTAAATTTAAATTATATTCATCTTAAAAGCAAAATCCACGTTGTTTTGCCCCGTTCTACCACAAACTGGAAATCGCCAGAACCAACGAGCCAAGGGATAAAAATATTTGTGACGTCAGAACCACGTGGCTCAGGTGAAGGTTACGCCATTTCATGTAAACAAAGTGTGTACACAGGTGAATTTGTTGGTCTTCAAACTGTGTTAAACGTTGAGTGCAGTTTGATAGAAGGGCACGTGTACTTTTTAAAAGAAAAATACCTGTTTATCCATTTCTTGTAGAGTAATATTTATAATATATAAACATAGGCGGGTCGAATTGGGGCAAGTGAAGCGGGTCCCACCACCCACCACCTTCACTTATCCATTGGCATTGGTGAGTGTTCTCCAAGCTTTACGTCAATAATGTTAGCTTGTGTGTGTGTGTGTGTGTGTGTGTGTGTGCGCGCGCGCGCGCGTGTGTGTGTGTGTGTGTGTGCTTGTTTGTGAGTGTGTGTGTGAGTGCGCGCGCTTGTGAGTGTGTGTGCGCGCGTGTGTGTTGTGTGTGCTTGTTTGTGAGTGTGCTTGTTTATGAGTGTGCGTGAGTGCGCGCGCTTGTGAGTGTGTGTGTTTGAGCGTGTGTGTTTGAGCGTGCGTGTGTGTGTCTGTGTGTGTACTAAAGAGCTAGTATAAACACATATTAGTAATTTAACGGGAGCTAGCTATTTTAAACATTCACTATTATTATACTAGCAATAACTAGAGAGCTTTAGTAATAACGGTTTTGTCGATAAAGTTTATTTAACGACACCACTGGAACATTGGTTATTACTCAGCGGTTATTGGATGTCAAACGCACGGTGATATCGACCATAGAGGAAACCCGCTGCCGCCACATAGGCTACTCTTCTTTGAATAACACCAAGGGATCTGTTATTTCCTACATTGTCAAATACAGGATATCACACACGACGGCCGGTGATGTACCAGTCGTGGATTACTGGTTGGAACGAGAAATAACCCAACGGGTCCATTGAGGAGGATCGATCCGTCGAAATATGAAACCTCAGGCGGACGCTCTACGTCTGAGCTACGTGGACAATAGTTTCTTTGCACTGGTGAATAGATGCTCTCCTATCTCGCTAAGAGAACATGGATTCACTCGTGCTAGAAAAAAACCTTGCGTGGCAGGTCGTTGAGTATTATATAAAAATCACAGTACAGCAAGAGTCAGATATTTATTGTAATATAAAATACGCATCTTCTGCGGATCAGTTTGTGAAGAATAAAGTAAAGTTTGTTTTATTTAACGACGCCTGTGAAGATTAAAAGCAAGTCTAGATAAAAGTTTTGAATAGGAATTTCTCAATAACCTGGACAAATCCCGCTACTATAATGAAAGTAAAGTTTGTCTTATTTAACGACGCCACTAGAAACATATTGATTATAAATCAGCGGTTATTGGACGTCAGACGCATGGTTATATTGACACATGGTCA
>JAULBR010130873.1:0-18541 GCA_032355825.1 Melanodrymia aurantiaca
AACAGAGTTATGTCCCTTGTCGGAATAACTCGGGCCGTTTACAAATAGACCGATTAATTACGGTAAATACATAATTACATGCATATGGAATTATGAGACGCTTGTATATATTTTAAACGTCTTTTGTTCATAAAACGGACCAATGGGGTTTGATTTTATTCGGATAATCTATCGCAACACTTCTCAATTTCTATACACTTCGCGGATACGGAAATTGCCGAGAAGTTTCGATAATTTTATTCTTTTACCCAAACGGTTGTTAGCCGGACAAAATTGAGAGTTCGCATTTAACCTACCGCGTAGATAATGTAATACTATTGACCTGGTATGGTGCGTGAGTAAAGAAAAAAATCGGGAATTCCGTTTCAGATACGTATTTCCGCGATTCCGTCCGCGATTCTGCGATCGTGGAAAATCAGTGCCTCTACTGTACTAACTGCTGCCTGTTAGCGAACGGTACAATATGCGAGAGAGAAAAAATCATTAAAAGAGCATTGTAATAAATTATTTTTGGTCTCTTCTACGGGGTCAAAATGCATTGAAAACTGCCATTGAGACCGTCTTTAGTGGTCGTAATCCAGAATAGCGGGGTGGTCTTAATACCGGGACAGTTTTATTGTTAAATGATAAGGAAATATTCCGGTCTTTCAAAAAGTGGTCTTTATAGCAGGGTGGTCTTAGAACCGGGGTGGTCGTTAATAGGGTTTTCACTGTACATGTATAACACTAACAGTTTCTTTATGTTGGGTAGGATTATTTATATTTATAATAAACATATTGCACATGTCAGTTTCTGGATTGTTGCACAATGAAGAAACTTGATGACACAAAAAAAGGAACATGTTGCTGATTATTGTTGACTTTCATATTTAAATAATCGATGGCGGATTTTGTGGTCTGCAAATGTTCAATTCTCACAGGTCTGTAATAGTTTGGTTTAAAGTGAACATTCAAACAGTTGATTTCTTTTTCTCCTTCTTCTTCTTTTTCTTCTGACAAAACAGTTAATTTCATGTTATTGACGAGGTACTTGGATTTGGGAATTTTGTCTTCTATTATTTTTGTGCAATTATTTAAACTAGACAGCGCATTATTTTAAATAATCACTGCTTGTTTAGGCCAAATAGAAGAATGTGTAGTTCCAATGACATAAACCATAGCAATTAGGGTAGACTGAAATATTTTTATTTGTAGGCAAGTTATTAGGGTAGTTGCATTGTATAATTTGTTTAAAGACCAAGATGTTATAATTATTAAGGTATAATAAGATATGTATTAATTAAAATAAGGTAACTCAATGCTTTTTTCACATTTTAGTTATATTATTATGTGGTGTTCTGTGTTGTTTATAATTTATTTAGGGTATATAATAATTATAAAACCACATGTCTTTGACTGTTTTGTATATTTCACTCATGTATTTTGCGTTGAAAACCCCTCTGCCTTTGGCATTGAGATTTCCCGGCAAAATTGTTTTATGATCCAGGAAAGACTGGTTTTTCTATAATAATCAATTCTATTTGTATAAGGGTTATTCTATGTAAACATGAATTACTGTCTCCATTACCGGTATCCATAATGATTGTTGCCATGGCATATAGACTTTGAGCCGAAAAAAATGGTATTGGAGTTTTTTTAAAACGCATTACATAACACTGTTGACTACACATAACATCCCCACCTCTGTAATAATGCCTCATAGAATTTTTGACATACGATCTTGGGAGTTAAGTAATATTTATATTGTCCCTTTTATTCTCTGAAATTCTTTAATAAGACTTGTTACAGTAAAGAGCAATGTAGCTATTACTACATGTAGTTTCCAGTGGGCAGCTGTGATAGAAATCAATAAAGACTAGGTGCAGCCTTGCAAGGATGTTGGTGTGTACAACAGTTGGATGTGTAATGGTGTAGGGATACAGACTGACACTGTGTGCGTAATGCCAAACGTAATACCCCGGTACCTCAAGTGTGTCTGCAACATCTATTATGGATCACCAGAGAAATGATTGCATTTTCTGCATGACATGCTAATCATGTTAGTAGACCTGCTCTTGACATTGATAGGCTCAGATTGTTTATGTGGTTGCCATGAGCAACACTGTTGGTCTGATCAAGACTGAGCAGTTGACATATCTAATACGCCACTGGTGGACTGTGGGTAGTGTTGTGAATTGACAAACTAGGTCATCTATTATGTTACGTTTTGGACATTTGATTTCCAGTGGTGTTCATGAGTATATGTCTGTGACATGGTTTATGTGTTTTTATTTGTAACTGTGTTAATATGGCGTCTGTTTATGTGATCTGTGTACTACATATGTGTGCACTGAGTATGTGGGGTCTGCAATTGAGATGTATTGGCTTACAGAACACTTGAGTTGGCCCAACATGATTATACCAGATTTTTGTTTTGCCTTGCACCCATTATTATTTAACTATACTCACAGAACAAAGTAATCACACTGACAGTTTTATAAACCAAAACAAATACTAGTTCTGTAATAAAAAATACAATTCTGTTTAATAATTAAATAATGAATTAAGTGATAATTTTAGGATCATCTCAGTATGGGTAGAATACTTTTTAGTCAAATTATTGATATTTTTATTACATAACTATTTTGGTGGCAATGAAAAAGTAAATATTTTGATATTAAACTTATTTTTGAAAACAATCTTAATAATACATGTAGTATCATTTACTCTGGTATACCAACCAATGGTATCTCAGCTTGTACAAGTTGGGGTTAATACAATTCATGAACTATCTCTTAATTTCAAGACATTGAATCATTCGTTTGAAAAAATCATGAACTGTACATTATAAAATTTTATTAGCAACTTGCACACTTCATTTATATTGATGCACAAGAATTACAATCTAATTTTAATTGTGGTTACTAAATTATGATTAAGGTAATACATGTAATTTATTTAAGAGTAGTTTACCGACGTGTATACAAGCCCTGTAATCTCCGTTACAATATGAACGTTGTAATCTGAATCAGGTGTGTTACAGTGTACCTGTACTTAATATGTGTCACAACTGAGTAATCACATACACAGTTACACACATGCACAATTGTATGTGCTCTACATGTACATGCATGAAGCTATTCTCTTTTGGAAACACATACTCTAGATATAAATAAAACCCATACTGTGTATGTAAATAGGATCTTATATTATCTTTAAGTCGGATATGAGTGTCATCAGAGATTATTTTGCTTAGCAACAGCATTCTTAAAAAGTCTTTTTAATAAGATGTCAAACCTACTACATGTACAGCTTGATGTGGAATTTGTTTAAGATTTTATATATTGTTTTTTTTTCTACTAGGATTATTCAATCATTTGTGGTTCTAGATGTTTGTGGTTACGTGTGACTTGATTCAATTTTATATCAGCAAAGGTCACTAAATCTACAAACTGTCGGCGTGGCTAGATTATTTTCGGTCACGGCTAGTGATACATTATGGAGGACTAGTGACTTCTAGAAATATTTGTCAACCACAGACTGGTGACTCTCTCTATAAAGAATCTGACGCGTACAGTTGATTTGTGCCTAGTTTGGGAATGGTTGTTGATGTTTTGGTCTACATGTCATGACAGACTGAGTTGTCAATGACTAGTTACTGAATGTATTGATGGGATGTTCAGCATCAGTATGTGCGTGCACTGGGACAGGGAACTATATGAAGCTTGAGACTGATGGAAGCGAGTCTCAATGTTCTGATGAGGTAAATCATTCACTATCTGCCCACTGTAACATATTGAGTTGTCCTCTTCTTGTGTTCATTTTATACCGTTGAATTTGGATTATTTTGTCTTTTTTTCAAAGATAGAGTCAGTATAGAGGAGGAAGAACAAACTGTTTAATTATATGCTCGATGATAATGTCTTTGATATAATCTCATGATGATACACACTGACAGTGACAGTAACGTATTGTTTGATAAACTCAGTTCTTATGAGCAGCCAACTGTTTATTCATCATGGGGTGAATGCTTCCATGCAGTAAGGTGCTTAATTACTGATTGACAGCCGATGCCACAAGTATTACCATAACCGTGCATACCTCCATCATTAGACTAACCTGTGCATTCTAGTTATATTCGGCCTATCTACTCGACTATTTTTACCTGGGTTATTTGTCTACATTGAAAATTGCGGAGTTGAAATAATGCAGAGCTAAAAGTTAACCCACGTTTGAACCACATTCAGACTCCGCTGTTAACCGTGTTATATTTAGCTTCTTAGATATCGTAAACAAAATATCAATGATGTCATAGAGATGCACTTTTAACTCTGTTAAGATAGATGGCGTTATCTTGCTTAGCAACATGTAGATGCAGCACAGGTTAAGTTAGCCAGTGTTATTTTTCCCCTGGGTTAAAACAATGCCCGTGTAGAGACATACCGGTAGATGGCTATATTATTTTACGTTCATAATTTTGCTTAGCTAAGGAAATAGAACTACATGTATGTTTAATAATAAATAATATTATCATTATTTGTTTTATACAGGAAAAGAAACAGAAAGAAAAAGAAAAATTACAGAAAAAGATAAAGAAAAAAGATAGCAAAAGTTCTGCTCCGTCCCAGAGTGGTTTTTGTCTCGAAGACTTCCCCACGTCCAATGACAATCCTTTTATCCCATCCTTTGTGGAGAAGTGTATCACGTACATAGAACAAGAAGGTAAGTAATGTCCAGTTGTGTTCACTATTTTTATACCCCCGATTCAATGAAGTACAATGTATACAGTGTTTGCCTTGCCCGTCTGTGTGTGTGTGTGTCCGCTAGGTTTTCACAGCATACCTTTGATACCAATTGATATACGGTCATCAAACTTTGAGACAATACATGTAGGGATTGCGGTGAGTCGCACACCAAAAGTAGGCCACTGTGACCTATATCTTGAGCATAGAAAAAATCTAGGTTTCCACAGCATATCTCCTACACTAATTGATATAGGGTTATCAAACTTAGTATGTGAGTATGTGTATGGAGGGAGTGGATATCTGTGTAGTCCCTTCGATTTGCATCTAGTTAAAATTACCTGTCGTTTGTATTTTCATTGTGTTACATATATCTTTGTGTAAGTCATGTCGTTTACTTCCATGTTTGAGATTTACTCACAGATTTTCAACAGTGTTGAGTGCTTTACATTTTCAATCACATGAATACCAGAATTTATCATTTCAAAAACAAATAATTATTTACACCCTTTCTACAGGTCTTCAAGCAGAAGGCATTTACAGAATACCTGGAAATAAAGCACAAGTCGATCTCCTTGTTAGCAGAGTTAATGAAGGTAAGTTCCATATACATGTAGTAGAAACAAAATTACTCTTTTAGAACTTTTATTATATATCTTACAGCTACAGTCATTAATAAAAAGTAATTAATAAAAATTAGAATGAGTGTCACGGTTTTCAAGGAAGCACATACAAACCAATTTTAATAATTATTTCATGTTTTCTACTGATAAGATGTCTGAAAATTATATTGGTTCATCTCACAGAATAAAATATTCTCTGTGAAATGTCATCGGGGATTTATCCAGGCATTCAGCAGTACTGAACATAGGTCCCTTCCTTAAATCAAATGTCACTGAAAATTCCCCAATTTATAGTTTGATACATTTAATTTTGTTCCCAATTATGACTAAAATTGTACTAATTTTTCAAGTCCAATCGGCCATTGAACCCAAGTAGAAAATTCTGGATAACTGCGCCTGGTCATATGGTTTGCTTGTAGCTTATTTTTATTGACATCTACTAAAAATATGAATATTAAATTAATATATAGCATGTATTGTAAGTGTGATGCTTTGTGTGTGTTCCAGACCCCAACGTGGACATCAGTACTCTGGAGATCCAGGTGAATGCTGTAGCGACAGTTCTCAAGGGTTTCTTCATGGATCTAACAGAACCTCTTATACCTCAGAGTATTTATGATGAGTTGATACATGCAGCAGGTTAGTGCACCATTCAAATAACACCAATACAAGTCCTCTGCAAGTCCTCTGCAAGTCCTCTCCAAAGCAAGTGTTCTTTCTGGCACAAAGTACATTTAAAATACCCCTTGCTGCTCATCAAAAGAAATAGCCTATATGTTTCTTTCAAGTAAAAAGATTCCTGTTTAGGTGTTGCCAGTCACAACATACTAATTCCTATGTTTAGGTATTACCTCATTATACACTGGTTTCTGTTTTGATTTTAACTGGTTTCTGCTTTGTTTTTTGCTGTTTTCATTGTCCATTAAGCAATATTGTTTTTGATTTTTCTGTTTAGGTGATTTGTTTTTTCGGAACAGGTGGTGAATAAAATAGGTTTTGTGGAGACATGCAAATCATATGTTTGTAAATTAACTGCCAAAATTACAATCATGCCAATAATTACTAGCAATTAAATCCATTAAAACACAACATTGGTGTTGTTACAATGTGAAAATTACATGTCGCGAGTTGATAATTTTTTCAAAATCACAAAAATTTACAGCTGTAAATGTTACCTGTTTTACCGGTATATTACAAAATTGACATATAAAGAAGAAGAATTATTTGTGTAAATAAAATAAATGGGTTGACTTAAATGTTTGTGTTTACAGGTGTACCAGGCAAGAGTAGTCGGCTGCTTGCATTGAGAGGCGTCTTCAAGAAATTACAACAGCAAAATTACGAACAGAATTTTCAAGTGCTCAAATACCTTATAACACATTTATACAGGTAATACAATCTCAAGGCAGGCTGCAAAATGACCCGGTTCGCATCGCAAAAAGCGATGCAAAATCTTGCAATTGTGATGCAATATTATTACTCATTTATATAAGTGCTAATCAAATTCCAGTAGTTGCTTCTCCATTCCCCATCTAGTAAAAAAAACTGCTAATCACAATTTTAAAAACAAATTGCTCCCTGCAGGTGATCACAAGATGTGCTTTGTATACATGTCACAGGTTAACAAGCTTCGTCAAATAATCATGTGGTTAGCTTTTGTTTTGTTTTCATGATTTCTGTCATATGACAGGATTCAATATATGACAAATCCACTTCCTTAAGCTAATTATGGAATAACCCTAATGGGTTTTATGATTTGATAATCTATATCAGTGTTTATAGCATTGCAAATTTAGTTTTATTGGCAATGCATTAGCGGAGTCAATAATCCAGAACATTTGTGATGGTATACGTATAAAATCATGTCTACAAATAAAACAATACTGTTCCTTTGTTTTCCTGCTATTGTAACTGTCTGAACATCACAACATTACAAGCTAATACATTATTGTATAATATTCTATACTTTATGATAGAAAACTATGCTAATTTAATAAAAGATGATCAATTGTAAAAATATAAAGTATGCTGATGAGTAATTTGTTCTTTCTCTCAGGGTTACCATCCAGTCTGAAGTGAACAACATGGACAGTCAGAATCTAGCTCGGTGTTGGTGGCCTACTGTGATGCGACTAGACATCACGTCATACGAACAGATGAGACAGTATTCGTGCTATGCTGTCGACATCATGCAGACATTGATAGAACAATATAGCTTCTTCTTTCATGGAGGGGACGAAGTTTGAGACCATATCATTCATACTTCAATTGTTTTATACTCATGTGATGTCAAGGAATTGTTTTTTTAAACATTGAAATAATCTGCCACAAAAATACTAGTGTGTGTGTGTGGCTGATTCAGTGATTTCGGAACATAGTTAAAGTGCTTCAAGTTTTATTTACCTTGCGACCAATGGAAGCCTACATGTATTACACAGACATTTGACAGTTTCACGATGATGAGTCATATCAAGCCTTGACGTCCTGCATTTATTCTTTTTGCTGTATTAGTTGATCTCTGCAATTCATCGTTCCGGTTACATGATAAACTGTAGCGTAGCCAGCTGGTTAGAGGATGTGAAATATTAGGTATAAATTTTCTGCCTGTAGTTGTTGCATTGAATAGGTTTAAAATGTGAAAATTCATGGGAGATGCAGCATGGAAAGCAAAATGGTGAGAGAATAGCTCTGTACGTGTTATAACATTTAAAAGTATTAATTATAATGGAAATTAGAAACAGATTTTCTCATAAAATTGTATGTGTTCAACAGTAACCAGAGTTGTATACGACATATAAGGCTGAGGTCAGCGGCATTCAAAAGCGATTATCAATTCGTTTTTAACCTAAATGCTAAGTGAATAACTGGTTGAGTCCTTTAGGGTTGTAGCAAACAAAAAACAATGGAATAAATGTCGTGGCAACTATAAAAACTTTCGAAATACATGCTATAAGGCCATAATTTTAAAATTAATTTATTGTAACTAAAAATTGGTGCGTTGCCTTTTTTTTTTTAAACCAATAAAATATTAATTTAAAAATCCACAAACGTTTCATCTAGCTACTTGTATCGGTTTGAACTACAGCATCAGGGCCTGGAGAAGAGGAGTGGGGTTCATGCCCCCAACTCACCCCCTCCTCCTTGAGACTTTTGAGCCTGAATATATTTTTTAAAATGGCGTAATGATGTCATTAATCTATTTATTGCATTCTGTTCTCAATTGTATACATTGTTTCTACTACAGACTAGAATGAATACAATGGATTCTAATTATTTGTAATGGTAATAGCTACAACTGCTGCACTGTTATCCCCTCTCCTGCCTGGGACTGCACAGTTCAGACACACAGCCTTATTGTTATGACCCAATGGCTCTGTTAACATTGATGTTGTTCCGTTTATTTATTAACCATAACCATGCACAAATATGCTTCCAACACAGCTACGTTTTGTTTTGTTCGATTGCTTTTCACACCAGTGTTTTTATTAATGTTAGGTAATCTTGACATTTTAACCTTCAATAATTATAATAATATTACGTGTGTGAAACTGAGGATTTCAGAATGTTTGTATGTAGCTAAAATAACAAGTTTAAATTTCAAATGACAACTCTTTCGTTTACTTCTTAAATATCAATGCCTTCAAAAACAAATACAAATCCATCATTAGAGTTAAGTATAGTACAGTGAAACCCCTCTAAACTGGACCCTCAGTAAACCGAACATATTTCAAAGTCCCAAACAGCCTTATGTGCTGTATTTAAACTTCAGTAAACCGAACATTTGTCTCTGTCCCAAGTGTGTTCGGTTTAGAGGGGTTTCACTGTATTTTTGTAGTTGGAAGAAGGATGAGGATTTTTGCTAATAAAATCATTCTATTTAACAAGTGAAACTAACCACAAAACCAGCATAATTAGTGAAACTGCTGCCTGCCAACCCTGATGCATGTAAACAAAAAACCAGCAATCAAGTGATTGGTTTATAGTGTCGATGACGAAAACGATGTACAGTATGTGTGTCCTGTCAATAGATGAAGTGACAAACATGGAATCCCCTATCGTCAGTGTGTCTAGAAAGCCAGGCAAATATCTAGAATATATAACTAAAAGAGTATCTAATGTCTAGAAGTGTTCTGAATGTGTATAGAAGAGAAATGTTAATTAAGAATGTACCCAGCAAGACGTGTGGCATGCACAAGTCACATGTACCTAGCAAAGACAGCAGTGTTTGTTTTATAGCGCATCCAGTAGGGAAACACTAGATTTTGCCAAGAATTGTAGCTTGCAAAGTTACGCAATCCATGAATGTAATGTACAGTTTATATATCTGACAAACAAGACCATTCTTCATTCCTACCTAGCTAACTAGTAAACGTTTAGTTCACCCGACACTAAAGACACTGTTTGATTGCCAGTTATTAATAGGTGACAACCTTTATAGTATTATTAAAGAAGACCGCTTTTATATTGCCATGCTAATTCAACTGTATTTTTTGGAGAACATTACCATGTGCAGAGTATGTGTAAACAATCAAGACATCGGGAGTATAGCTCAAAGGCACACAGCTCAGAATGTGATGTTTTAATTTAGTAGACAAGTTTCTAAACTGTACATAGTGGCGAGGACAACATCTTAATTGTATGTGTGGGCAAAAGTATTATGCATTTGTTTATAATCCAAACTGAAAGTGATGGATTCCACAATGTTTGGATGGCAGGATCAGTGCTTATGTATTGCTCAACATGAAAATCCCAATGTATATTTGTGTACTATGGATTGAATGGTGGGATATTCTGCTCTGGCATGCAATACGGTAAGAACTTACTCTGTGATACTTGATGTTGGCAGTGATTAACAACTTTCAAAGTGGTTGTAGTTTAGTATAAAAAAAACACTAGAAAAATACTGCATTTACTTACAAAACATGGTGGTATTCAAATAATATGCCAAAAAGAATTTCTTTTAGTAGGTGAGATTTGTGAAAGGGACAATTTACACATAAAGGCTTGATACTAGCTTAGACATGAGCTAAATGTATTATTGGCTGTATTTACACACATACATGTACATGGAGAATTGACCAAAGAAGAACTAAACATATTGGTTGGTACCATACTATTAAGCATACTAATAAACTAATCTTTGAGACAAAAGATTCCTGCAAATGAATTCAGACAGCACTTTTAATGAGCAAATAAACTAGTTTTAACCATTGTATTCTAAATTTAATTTTGCCTTTAGTATTATTAATAACATAGGTATATTTATGTCCAAAAGATATATCAAAATATTTAGTGTTTCCTGTATGAAGATTCGAACCAATAACAGTTGTGCACTAGAACCACTTCATTACTATCTAACCTATTGTGTTGTATGTTCATCTCATCAGTTCAGATCTTTTAGATATCATTATGTTCAGTAACTGCTTGTGATATTTTGTTAATATAAGAACCAATATGTAATGTGTTCACTTTTACCATTTCTGAAAATACTATTACTCCTTAGATTAGTTAATAATACATGTACTACACTAGAAAATGTTATATATTCAGTTAAGATAACTATATTTACGACATGCGTTCTTTAAATTCTTATGCATAAATTATTATAATCAGTTTTGAGAGTTACAAGTATAAGAATTCGCCATGAATGTCCTACATCTGGTTTGAATTGAACATATTTATTACCAGAAGTACTGCTTAAGTCTTTTTGTCTGTTGGGAATTTTGATGTACATGTATGTACATACTTTACAATTTTTGAGACGTTGGTTATTAAATTAACCATGTCATTGGAAACGTAACTTAATGATAACAGTTTGTACTATCTGACTGGTTATTGAAGTAATTTATTATTTCAGAGTTCAGTCTAGCTAATACCGGTAATGAAATCCACTCTATGAGGGCAGATAATTTTTTATCAATCCAGTCTATGAGGGCAGATATTTATTGAAATTCAGTCTGTGAGATTATAATTTTTGATAATCTAGTCACCAATTAAAAATAATTATCCATTCAACTTTTAACGCAAGGATGAGGTAATAAATAAACGATTACACTTATCCACATAATATATATAAGAAACTATTTATAAAACCAATAAATTGTATTTAATGTTTTCGTATTTGATTACATAATCAACTGATTATTTTCTTAATCACTAATATTTGGAGGATGTAGTATTCTTTGTGTACGTTTCTAGTAAATTGTCGTCTTATTCTCCGTTACTCTATTTTCCCATCATAATCATTAATGTTGCCATGTTCTAAAAGTCCATGAACACAATGTGCCAAGCCATTAACACACCAACCTCATCTCCCATATCATGCAATGTAGTGTTGACCACATGAATGTTTGTTGTGATATCACTGACTTTTCAGTCAGACTGTAGTTTTGTGATAGCTGTAAATTAACATGTTTATATAGTTAAGACTAGAATGAATTCCTTTAATCTGAGCTGTTCATACATAGTGAACATTATTAGAATCGAGAATGCCTGTGTGTGATTTTTTTTTAATGGAGAAAATTTCATATGGCAGCAATTTTAGCCTTGTTTGTGGTGCCTCTGCTTGGAGAAATCATGGTATACAAAACATGACCTATTATATTTATTTGGGCAATTGGAATGTGTAGGGAAGAGACATACAAAAATAATTATATACCGGTATTGTCAAATGGGTAATATTCGTGGCGCTAATTTTTTGTGATTTTGGAAAAATTTATTAATTTGCGAAATGTAAGTTTTTGCAGTTAAATTACGAACGCAAAAAATAATATACACAATTACGGTAATATAACAGTATACAGTATTTTTTAAATGGATACACGTTTCTTTGGTTATTTGGTGGGATCCAATATATTAAAAAACACATGTAATTGAAGTTGTTACATCAGAAAATTGTTTAATAAATATGACTTAAATAACATGCATATCTCAATCCTAACTAGTTTATCGATGTTGTGTGACAATGGTTTTACATGTTAAACATGTATTGCAGTAAGTCTTATTATGTACATGTTGTCTTAAGTTAATAGTTGTATGTAACACATATGGCCATGTCTATTTGCCAACAGTTTTATAATGTTTGTTGTATGGCATTGCCAATCTGTCCGTCCTGTAACACGAAATCTATATTGCATATCTGCACCACTCATGGCTGTAACCTACTGTCATCAGTTTTCAAGCTATAGTGTCTAATCCTAAGGAAATTTCTAAACTAACTTGAATACTGCAGTGCATACTATACATTCAATCATTACTTGTAGCGTGCAGTATTTTTTCCCAGATTCTATGACCCTATTAACATAATTGTTGCATACAAGTGTTTTGTATGAACCTATTCATCTTGAGGCAAATTATCACATTCATGTTATGTACCCAGATTTCATTATACAAGTTTGTTCTGATGATTATTTAGGATTTTAAATCTAGAGCAAAATTGAATTTTTTTTTAAAGAAAGTTCATTTTTAGCAATTAATGCAAAAACATTATGTAAAAATTACAATCATTAGTACTATATCCCAATATAACTTTTAGCCATTGCCCAGGTAAGTATTTTTAGTTCTTAAATTTTCTAAATTGGTCAGTACATGTACCATTGTTTTATCTGTTTTGTTGCTCTTTTCAAATGTACATTTACTATTGAGAATCACAATTGGGAATATTATTCAGATTTTTGTCAAATGTTCATGAAAGTGATAGTTTGACCTTTTCCTCTCAAATTCTGATCCAGGAAAAAGCCTTAGTTTATACCCTGCACCATTATTTTAATTAAAAAAATTTAAATGTTTCAAGAACTTTTTAATAATTGTAAAGTACCATGGAGAATAAAAGTTTACTAATATCCTAAATATCTTTGAAGTGGTCCTGAAGTGGTTCAGAGAGGTATTAAAAAACTTTTTATCTTGCATCGTATTTTGTAATAATGTCATAAGATGTGGCTACAACACATCCTGACAAATATCTGCATAAAACATCTATAAATATATTTATCATACTTTGGGAAATGCTATTGTCGTTTTCAATAACTATGTGGTCATAATAGAACAGGGCATTCCAGTAAAAAATAAAACCCCACCATTTGATATTTATTGGAACAAGTCCTTTTTACTGCTGAGGTGAATGTTCAGTTTTATCATAGTAAAATGTTATAGCTGTGTTTTTTCTAAAATGACTTTCAAATAATGTAGATTTTAGTGTCAAATCTACATTTTTATTACCGTGTTTGATTATAAATACAATTGTAATATTATGTTAGACAGGCAGAACCTGTAACGGACTGACTTCTTGCGAGGGGACCAAGTTCTGTTATATTGAGTGCAATCAATTATAATTTATGTTTTGTTTTCAACCAAAGATGTGTGGTTGTGTACATTCTGTTTCCTTCAATGCTTCTTGCTGTACATAGCAGTGCTCGTATATACTGCAGCTTATTGCAATGTGCTTGTTGCAATGGGAGATTTTACATCCTGGTGCATTTCGTCTCTTGGCCCTACCACGGCCCTGGAGCAGTTTCCCCCAATTGTTTATCAATTGCTTTAACATTGCTGTCCAAGAAATAAAACTATTGTAAAAAAAAAGTGTTGTTTTTTTTTACTGTTAATATGTATGTAATAAAAGCTATGCTTACACACTCATCATGGGAGGTTAATCAATAGCAATATTTAAGATCTTATAGGTGGCTCTAATGACAGAAACTGTCGGCGTTATGCACCTGTAAGTATTCCCATTGAAACTGGATTTTTATTGGCGTTATGAATAAGATTAAAAAATGTTTGCTTGACACCACTGGGACACATTCATTATTCATCGGCAGTTAATGAATGAAGCAAGGACCACAATAAGAGACTACAAACGCATTGGATATCGTACGAATATTGATAAGTAATAAAATGTAAGTAAATTTGAACTTTAATAAATCGAAATGGTCCATTAGCCAGAAATGTTAAAATTGGAGTGTGCTTTTAACGAATAAGTGATATTTTATGTGTACTTTCCCACAGACAGAATAGCACACACCATGGCGTTTAATAGACAAGTTGTGGATTATTGGTTGGAATGGGAAATGGATCCACTGAGGATCGATCCCTCGACCCATCACACATCTGGTTGATGCTCTTGTGCTGCACTGTCCCACACCCGTAAGAAATGAGACTTTTTATGTTGAAATCCCATTTAAATGACTGAAAAGATAGTTTGTTTAACAAGACCACTGGAACACGTTGGATTATTAATCAGGAGTTATTGGATGTCAAACACTGTTGGTCCCGAGGAAAGCTGCGGTTGCCACAGGCTGCTGTTCTTTGAATAATAGCAAGGCATTTTTTACGTGCTCCATCCCACGGACAGGATAGCACACTACAGCCTTTAATAAACCAGTCGTAGATCACTGGTTGGAATGGGAAACAACCACAGGATCGATCCGTCGACCTATCGGACACTCTTATGCTGAGCTAGGCCAACTCCTGACACTGAAGTAATTTGTGTGGTATTCTATATACTGTAATTAGATTGCAATGTTAGAATTTAGTCCACCTGTTGATCAAAACCAATTGTAATCGGGAGTGGAACATTCCAGCCCTTGGAATTCAGACAATATAGCTACGGCACTCGATTACCATCAAAGTAATTTGGCAACGGTTATTTCTAGTACAATCAACTGGTAGAAAGGGGTGCTAGAAAAACCGTCTGGCACACGTCCCCTAGATGGTAATATGCCCTTTTCATTGGTTGTTTGGTCTCGTTACTCAGAAGGTCGATGGCCATTGCTACCTGTTGATTACGTCATTATTATATGGAAAGTTGTTACATGAAGAATTTTACGTCAATTTTTCGTAGGCTTGAAACGAATGAGTGACGTCACGGCACCTAAGTGTTTTGTAGAAACAAATGCAATGTATTTTGCATTTTATGTTAAAATTATAAGACTGATTGCATTAGAAAATATTTCTGGCACTCATCATTTTGTAGGTGGTTTTTCTGACACTCGTCTCAAGAAAATCAATCAATGGGGCGAGCTTCACAATCTACAAACTGATACACGAACAAAAACTACTAAAACGTAAAATAATTTATTAACACACTTCAGAATTTTACATGTTGATGTTTACATTATACAAAGGAAATCATGTGGTAATATTAACAACTGCAAGAAATCGGCAAAAACAGTTGTATTTCAATACAATGAATCGGTGACATTGGTTTATAACCAATTTTACAGAATAGGTTTGGAAACAGCAAATCTACCTCCTGAGGCAGTTACTGTAGTTAATAACATTTTATTTATAACTATTTAATGCCCATATTGTGAAATTTTCATTTTCAAGACATTAGTAGTAGTAGTAGTAGTAGTAGTAGTAGTAAAATAGATTTTGCTGTATTGTACGCATCAGAAAGTGTTCACTTCAGTAGTTTGTTTAAAATGATATTTATATCCATCTATATATGAACTAAAACCAGATTTGTTTTAATCAAATGAGCAAATTTTGTGGAATAAAGCTATAATTAAATAGTTAATGGATTATTCTGAGTGACCGACTAAATATTGAATTACATAATTGATAATGTTCAAAGTATTTTTAATTCTATGACAAAGAAAGGTTGCTTCACACAAATATGTAAAGTTTGTTACATGGTAGTTAGTACCAAATGATCAACTTTATCTAGGCTTTAAAACTATATTAAAACATGCTGTCTAAAAAGCTAAATACACACAATTCAATCGATTTATTTTAATATATCATAATTATAAATAATTCCACAATTTCTGTAATACTTTATTGAAATTTGCTGTTGTATTTTCTACTTATATGCTCTAATGGAAAAATGTACTCTACTAAACAAATCTGTACGCACTATAACACCTAAATGTATTTTTTACATCCTCACGACCCTCCAAAAAGCTTTCGCTGCAGTTAAATGTCATTATGCTATGTGAAGAGTTCTAAATGAAGATTTATATACATGTGTATATATTTATACTTTGTGTCAAAAAAATGCAAATGAGAAAACGCTTACATGCAAATGATTCGACGCTTAAAGTGCAATGAAAAAGCATTCCCACCCGTGTGCAAATTACCACACAAACCAACTATGTTGTTGATCATACTGTATACATTTTTTTCTAAAACTAATGATTCTATAAAACAATCAACATCTAAAGTGACACAAGATTTATTTTCTATACATATAAATATATAAGTTCTACATGTTTTGCAAGGTTCAATCTGGGCTACATTTTTTAAGCCAATTTTCCCAAAATTGTGCTAGTTTTCAGGACGATGTTTAAAAAAAGGCTACTTATTAGCAAATGTTTTGAAAAAATAACTACTAGCTAATTTGGTTACCTGCAGACGAGTTTAGATTTCACAGAACAATGAATATAATAGGAGTACAATGTTCTTACTACTATCCACCTATTTCAAACCGTATATACAATGTTTTGCATTTTGTGAACAAAGTTGCTAAAAACCATGTCAAAGAAAATGAGTCATCTATGAGCTATGGTCTAGACTTAACATTAGTTATGACTACATTTAATGCAAGTTATCATCAAGAACTACCCGTTCTCACAAGCTAACCTGGCTGTGGGATATAGATACATCGTTGTTGCCAAGTCTACTGCCCAATAGCACAAAATGTTCTGTAAGTTAACAGTACCAAGTTAAATTAATTGGTGAAATGTCTTTATAATTTAAACAATAAAATTTAATGTGGTCTTTGGTAAATTCATTTTGTGTTCAGCAAACCGTGACCAAGGTCTCACAATACAATTCTATTCCTTATATATATGATACTGATGTCACAATAAAACACAAGGGTAATCATCTTTTCCTTTACGGCCTACATATGTTGTACAATATCACAACTATCATTGGCGTGGTATTGGAAAAATACAATTCCAAACACAATGGTCACACATGGAATAAAAACAAAAGAGGTGCCGCAAAACAATGGCGCACAATGAAAATATTTAAGAGCAAAAATGAAACCCCAGAAATTTAAACTTACATTTGCATCCACAATAAAACTGCTTGAATCATTTTCTTCACAGATCAACAATGCTGTCCAATGCCATAAGATGCTGAAGTGACTACCCTTGGAACTTGGAGAATGCTCTTTAACAGAGTGCATTACAATAAATATGAGCATGTGTACATCATCTAGTTCTATCATAATTGTACAAGTCAAATACTGCATTTTCACATTTATTTTTCTTCACACCATTCATTTTCCTTCCGGACCTGTAAGCAAATCAAAAATAAATAAATAATATTATTGTAATAAAAATAAAAATGATATTTTCTATGACAGCTATTATATTAAATTAGAAATAAATTTGAGAATATGTTTTAACTAGAAATGAATTCATTTAAGAAAGGTACATTTCTTCAGTAATTTCAAGTTTTTCTGGCCTCTAGTCAGTCCAAATGTACTAAAAGTGTGAATGTGTACCCATCATTTAGACTATTAAAACTGATCAACTGTTGTTATGCTTTTGCAGTTTAGTGATCTTACTAAATATAAGTACTAAATACGCCACTAGTATCTGTACATAGTTTAGGTTACTTGTGCAGTGTTTGAAACATTTTATGTAGTCAGAGTTCGACACCACAGAATGTAAAATTATGACGGGCTGGTGGGTTCTAATATTGACTCGACCGGAAGCATAGTTTCCCAATTTCAGACAAGCGCGTGATTGTATTTCTGAGGCCCTTGCCTGGTCGTATGTGGCCTGTTTTATCTTTGATAAATTCATGACCTATTAGTTATGATTGCTCCAATTCGATCGTAACAGTTCAAGAACTTTTCCTATCTGTGCAAATCCAAATGATACATTTCTTCTAGCTAGAATTTCATCCATAACACCATCAATATATAAAAACCTCTGTTGGTGATTATAAAAGTTGAATGAATAATTTCTATTTAGATTTCTTTCCAATTTCAAACATTTGCTATTTTTGTTTTATCTTTACAACATAAGTGACATAACCGAATCATTTAAAAATAATGTTATCTCATTCAAGGTAAAACATTTCAATTTGTGAAAATGTTGTGTCTCCACTTGGTAACCGGTTAGAATATTTCGATGAAACATGATACGCTTTTAACACCAACCAGACGAAAGTAAAGTTTATTTTATTTAACGACGCCACTAGAAACACATTGATTATAAATCAGCGGTTATTGGACGTCAGACG
>JAULBR010130984.1:0-18532 GCA_032355825.1 Melanodrymia aurantiaca
ATTGTGTTTACAAACAAAACTGCAGTCAACACACTGTAACGTTATAAGCGCGTATGACGTCACAAGTGTGTAATAAATATATCTTTATTACACGTGTGCTTCGTATGGGATTTACGAACTCGTTTATGCTTAACTATATGGATAATAAATAAAACTTTTTTTTGTTGCTATTTTTCATAAATTTCCAGGAAATATTCAATGACACTAAGGATTTTACTGGTTTTTCCAGAACTTTCCAAACCAACATTTTAAAATACATGTAATGAAAATCCAGGACATGCCATGTTTTGTATTATTAATAATAAATATATATAAACAAGTACATTTGTATATGGACTGTTATCGTTGCATTTTCAATTATGCAATGTGCATTAAATTATATGCCAAGCACAATAAAAGCATGCACACTTACCAAAAAATCTACTATTAATATAATTAAATAACTAAAGCTAAACTGTACTCAAAATTACAATAGGCATGCAGGGAATTAAACAATGTTTGTGATCACAAAATGAATGATGAAAATGATATGATCTTGGCATTTGATCACGGAAGACCATTACCCACCATCTTTGTTTGTAAATGGGTATATAGTATATATGTACCGGTATTTACAGTTATAGATACACGTATACATGTATACTAGTTACTACATGTACTATAGTATTAATGCACTAAATAGTACTTACCAATCAACTAATCTCAAGTATGTGTTGTAAAAGAATCATTTTGAGGAAGTAATAAGAATTTATTTGCATTATAATCAATAGCCTTAGCAAACAAACTGATAAATTACAAACATGTATGTGTTTAATATATAAATACATTTCCCTTCTGATACAAGGATATGTTTGCATTACAATCGCAATAGCTTTAGCAAACAATGTTGTAACTCATATATAAAGTATTTATATAGACATGTTTGACATCTGATATGCTGGTAAGAGCTAACCTATTTTGCTGCCTGTTTGATTCCAATTGCCAACATTGTCTGACACTGAAAAAAGAAAACAAAATTCAAGTATGCACCACTGCAGCAAAAAATCCTTTAGATTTGCGTGTGGATTCTGATAATTCAAATTTTATAGTACTTTTGTATAAATCTCATGTTTGTATGGATAGTTAAAGTTTGTTTGTTTAACGACACCACTGGAACACATTGATTATTAATCAGTGGTTATTAGATGTCAAACACAGTTACATCGACACTTGGTCAGAGGAAACCCTCTTCCACCACATAGGCTATTCTTCTGCAAATAACAGCAAGGGATCTTTTGAGCACATTCCCATAGACAGGAAAACAGATATCATAACCTTTGATAGAGCAGTTGTGGATCACTCTTTGGAACGGGAAATAACCCAACGGTTCCACTGAGGAGGATTGATCCATCAACCTATCAAACCTGAGACAGACAAAGCTACACCCTGCCCCCGCCCCCAGTAGGCCCTATGGATAGTGATGATTATCTCAATCAATCCACAACTCAAACTCTTTTTTTTCAATCCATGACTATTACACCAAATCGTTCTACAAGAACAAATTGTTTTATTTACTGTTTTTTTACATACATGTACACTGTTTCATTACGGAAAGTCTAAATTTGTGTGTATTTCCTGCAACAATAATTTAGATTAGGCAACATTTTGACTTGTACTAACCTTTCCTCTCTTCTTGCATAATTGTTAACTTGTGCTTTGTGTCACCTAATGAAAGAACTGTTAAATAATTCACTGTTCCACGTTATTGACAAGAACAAATACATTTAACAAGTTTGTACCTAAAGCAATGTCCGGCCAGCACCCTCCCCTCCACTCCCCTCCACTCCCCTCCCCTCCCACCCCAATCCATTGATCAAACTTTGTGAATACTGTAAAATGGGTAATATTTGCAGCTGTAAATGTTTTTTTGGATTTGAAAAAGTGTTCAACTTGCGATAATTTTCACGTTTAAAGAACACTAGTAACTATTTGCATGATCTTATTTTTGAAGTTGAATTGCAAAAGCAAAAATTGGTAGACACGCGAATAATACCTGTTTTACAGTAATTTAATAGACTGATAGAGGTGTATTATCTATTTATTTATTTACTTAATAATATTCACAAGTATTCATGTCACACTATTTTTGTAGTTAACCTTCGTCATGAAAATGGAATATAAAATAGTACCCAGTATAAGGTTACCAGTATCCTATCCATTAAAAATAAATTTTCGTATCAATAATATTTATGAAACTACACTATGCATAATTACATTCATGAAAATGGTGGGAAGCAATGGATGACCTAGCATAACACACACAATATTAATGTCTTATTCAGCATAAAGGATGATATTTTATTAACAATAAAAAAAGACTGATAAGTTTAGTCAAATGAGATCTTTCTTTGTTACCTATCGTAATTTACTAGAAATTTGACAAATTAACATAGGTTTGAATATCAGAGATTTTCGGTGTAGTCAGACTATAAAAAAATCCTAAAATTAGTTTTCAGTCTTTATTGATGACCAAAATCATATGGTAAAACTATATGGTAATTAATACATGTAATACAGTGTCAGGAGAATACAATTACCAAGGGATATAACTCTGTCAGACATGATCAGCGGTAATGCAGTCAATATGCAGACCTGTCAACACCCCTGCCCTTACGTTCAATAGGGCTAGCATTCTGAAACTATGTGACTGGTACCGATCGTGTACTATCGTATCACATTCATTTAATGTTAGACGCAAACACTGGTGCCAAAACATTTTGTCTCTGTAGCAGAACGCTCGCCCTATTGAACGTAAGATTGGCTTCCATAGGAATCACCTGTTATTTCATCATTTTATCCTGCTATATGACAACTGTTTAAGAATAAATAAATACTATTTATTTTTTATAAAAAAAACATAATTGCATAATTGAGAGAACTGTTAAATAATTCACTGTTCCATGTCACCGACAAGAGCAAATACATTTAACAAGATTGTATCTAAAGCAATGTCCACCCCACTCCTGCCTTTCCACCCATAAAATAGTATCATTTACCTATAAAGCACAATATTCTGTTATTATTATTATTATTATTATTATTATTATTATTACTATAATAGTATTTTTATGGATGATAATGAAATACACAATACAACAAAAACATTAAGAATAAAACAAACAACGGAAATCATGCTGGAATTAAACAACATGTGTAAAGTGCAAACTAAGCAAAGCTTCGTGGCATACGGTAAATATCTGATCAGAAAAGTCATGCTATGTCAAACAGTACAGATGAAGACATATTTCTTTATTTCAATATTTCAGTGCCAATCACGGTTTTTTCGGGGGTTTTTCATGAGGCTTAATTTACAAATTGCTGTATTAAAGATAAAGGGGTATACATGTATAAGATTATAAATGCCTAGATGTATGGATGTCAGATTCATATGCAAGCTTGGTGGGGGGTAGGGTTTCGAAGGCCACTACATGGCAGAGATTGTTTAGAAAACACCATATTATGTTCATTCATTTCTAAAAAAAATGTATTCTATTCTCCAATCCATTTGCCAAATATCTTTACCATTATTCTTCTTTCTTATGTGGATACTGAGTTAACATTGGAAAGATGTTTTAAGGCAGCATAACTAGTTATTTTATCTTTAATTTCTCGCTAAACTGATATAAAATTTCAGAAAGGCATGGACATGGTTTGGCACTGAAATACATGTATGCTTGTGCTGTGAATATTACAACAGTGCCGCTTCGTGCATAACCTGGAAGTGAGAACTCTACAAGCAGCCCACAATGATACATTATGTATATCTTACTTTCCTCTACTCTGATTTCAAAATCGTAATTCTTATTTGAGTTGAGTTTTGCTTTCTGTAACTTGATCGTTATATACCGGTTGCCGGAACAGATCTGTTTGGGAAATATCTCATCACAGCCGAATGTCCTCTGGAAAAAACAACACATCATGGCATTATGAAATAAGTAATTTAGAACATGTCTGACATAATGGAGATGATTTGGATAATAAATAGAGAAAGGTATACATTGGCAGGATTAGAACATAATCCACATAGCATTAAACAGTTTGAATGTTTAAATAACTGATAAGCATGATTTAGCCTAGATGTGATAGAAGAGTATTTTCTTCTTTTTTTAACATGTCAGTAACATAACAAATCCTATACATTTTATGCCAAGAAACAATCTATGTTTACTCCCTTTAACCCTTAAAACCATTAATGCATAGACCAATGTAGCACATTGTAATAAATAGAATACTATACTTGGGCTTTGTGATACATGATTGAAATAATGGTATCTTGCAGCAACTTGTTTAATATTCTCTCTTTAACTCACCCATGGAAACCCAGATGCAGAAGACTTGTCGAATATTTTAAGTTTGACTCCACAGTCGGTGATATACATATTACTAAAGGTTAAACAGATGCCATTGTCCGCTCTCGCTCTGAACGTCACGTCACACAGTAGAGTTTCGTGTTGCAGTCCTCCACCCTTCGGTAGCACAGTGTACACATCGCCATCAATAACGAAGTCATCAGCTATGCAGTGGCCATACTTGTCGAGGTACACTGAAAAATGCATTATAAATATGTATCTCACTGTGTTCAGAGAAGAGATATTTCGTGAAATCTCATGTGTATTTTAACTGGTACCAATTGTGTTCTATCATATCACATTCATTTAATATTGGTACAAAAACCAGTCTAGCGTGAACTCGCTATATTTGTTCTCTGAACACCCATGTGTCAACCCTCTCAGATTCTGTGGCAGTCTCCCACTAGGTAATTCTCCTTTTCTTCTGTCCGGGAGGAACTTTCTCCCACAAAATCGAAATTTTGTAAGCGTTAAAAAATCCTATCTACCTTTCAGTGACATTATTGAAATAATTCTCATGAAACAATTTTTGTTTTGCTTGAATATGTTAGTACAAAAGATAAAATTTGTTTGTTTAATGACACCACTGGAACACATTGATTATTAATCAGTCGTTATATCGACACATGGTTACAAAGGTAACCTGCTGCTGCCACAGTCTACACTTCTTTGAATAACAGCAAAGTGTCTTTTATGTGCACTTTGCCACATTACTACGCATTCACCCCTCGAAATTTTGACAATATTGCAACAGCAAATGATTGTTGTAGCAAATTATTGGCGACTTGTAGGTAATACATGTATCATAAATTATAATGACAACAGCCTTTAATGGATGATATGATAAAGAAATTATGTAAGTGATGATGTGATATCTTTTATGAAAGCAATTGTACTGGATGATAAATTTACATATTAAAAATAATAATAATAATAATAATAATAATAATAATAATAATAATAATAATAATAATAATAATTGGTACAAAACTATAATGATATTATGTGTAAAGTGTATAAAATATGAACCTGTCGCTGAATCGACTACAGGTGAAAGTATCAACGAGATGAAAGAAAGGTACAGAAAGCCAGGAACAAGAGATGTAATCCAGCGAACAATGTTATCTTCCATGATGTTCTCTACAGAAGCAATCCAGACAGACTTGTCTACTGCAGTCGTTCACTATGATCGTTTTTGCAACATGCTGCTCTGCATCTGCTTCCTGCAAATACCAATAATATAAGGCCTGAAAAAAATAATTACGTGTATTTCCCGCGACGCTAGAGTTTTTTATGGGAAAAAAAATCTTTTCGCAAAAATAGCAAAATTTTGTTTACGAAAAAAACTCCAATCCAGAGCGACCAATGTCCACAACTGGTTCAACAAAAGCTGTGGTATGTACAGTTCTGTGTGTGGGAAAGTGCATTTAAAAGAACCCTTGCTACTCATCAAGAATATTGGGTTTCCTCTCCCAAACGTCTGTCCTGGATAGGCAGTCGAGGCAGCTGGACTGTGTGACCAAGCCAGACGTGTTTGAACCTTTGCTGTAACTAACAAACTAAATCAGCTAATTTATTATATTAAAAGCTATTTACGAAGTTCAAGTTTAAATACTACCTTCTGTAACTACTTCTGTCGTTAAATGTTTTCATTTGGACTCGATACAATTCCCAGGAAATAAAATTCTTATATGCTCATATTACAATGAGGTAATGGTTGAGTTTAGGACAGATAAAAATTTCCCCAACACCCAGGAAACATTTCTCTTGAGATATAAGAGTTAACAACATTGTCAACAAACTTTCCATAATGAGTGCATGTGTCAAAAATGGGCTGTCTTTATAATTAGACTGTGTTCTTACTATAAAGAGATAATAAAAATAAATAAAAGTCCTATTATTTTAAAAATAAAACATGATATAATATTATAATGTTCATATATAATTTACTTATAAAATAGCAATAAAATTTATTTAAAAAAATCTTTTTGGCTAATATAATAATACACTTTAGTAATTTTTTTTGTTTTGTTCTTTTTCCAAGAATAAGACGGTATTAAAAAATTTGAAAATCCATAAAAAATGACAATGTTTTTTTTTATTTAAAAAATTGTAACACTAACTAAATATATTATGCGATGCAGTGGGTTTTTTATTAAAAAAATTGTTATCCTTTTTCTCTTATTATGTTGCTCCAAACTAATTATGTTATCAACAAAATCCTATAATTAAAACCCCAACTTAGTGCACAGACTAATCTTTATTATTGATTTAAAGAAGCCATGCAGACCTAAACAAAAGTTAATTGTGTGAATATTATTTTTATCAATTGAGGAAAGGAAATTGCCAAAATTCAAAACAAAGAGCATCACATTCCCATTGACCTACATATAAAAAAAAAATCAATGACCATAAAAAGAGAAGAGTTCTTTGTTAAATAGTTCAACCTTCACCTTCAGTGGACCGAATTGATTTTTTTGTTCACAAAGTAAAAAACAATTATGGCATTCTTTTCATTACTGAGAGCTAAAACCTGAAGATGATGCTTGTATAGAAAAACTATAAATATGTTTCTTTAAATGGTAATATTTATAACATAATTATATTTACTGAAAGAAAGTGGACATTTATAATACAAAATTTCTAATATTGGAATATAGTAAAAATTGTATTTAAAACTTTTTAACTGCTACAGATCATTGCTAAATACCGTATACATGAATTAAGAAATCTGATATTATTACAAGCACAATGCAAGTGAGTTGGGGCAAAATTTCTAATATTGGAATATAGTAAAAATTGTATTAAAAACTTTTTAACTGCTACAGATCATTGCTAAATATACATGAATTAGGAAATCTGATACTATTACAAGCTCAATTCAAGAGAGAGTCGGGGCTACAGTGGACAGAGAGAATGTTCATTGTGTGTGATTACTGATGTGAAGCAAGCTATATGCCCTGGAGGTCCAAGAGGAGGAGCATGAACAGTGTGATGGGGATTTCCCTTAGACAACATTGTGTAATGTACAATCACATACAGATATTTTAAGCATTTCAGGCCCATAGCCAGGATTTTGAGAGGTGGTGGGGGATGGAGTGTCGTTTAGGCTACATTTAGGCCTGAGTTGCTGTAATATTGAGATATTTAATATTGAAAAAAAAAAGTCACCAGTGGGGGTGGGGGTGGGAGGGGCAGTGTCAATGACCCCTCCGATCCCCAATTGGCTACGGGCCTGCATAACTTGTGACATTGTTTTCTTAATCATTCAAGGTTGCAAACAAGACAAAAACACTTACATTGTGTAATTTCACTAAAATTGAAAAGAAAACAATCACATTTTTTATTCATGAAAATATTCATGAGATTTCAATTTGTTGGAATGAGGCTGTTATATTGTGCCCAAATGTGTCATACTCAAGATAAATGTATCCATTCACAGGGTATACCAAAAATATCCAATGTTTTATTCCACTTAAAGAGAATCATTCACCATTTTGGTGCAAAAATCGGGATCATGTGACAAAGGCATGAACAAAAATAAATTTGTGTATTATCATGATAAATGTCAATATTTCTAACAATCCGTACAAATTTAATATTGTGTTTGACCCCATCCCTCAAATTCTAATCCTAACATAAAACATTGAAATGCAATCAGAACTTGGTCTTTACCCCTTCCCATCTTTCGAACATTGTGCGGATTGTGAAACGACATTTATGCACAGTCCCATAAAAAACACTTACCCCTTCTACATCTATTATCCTGGCGATTGCTTGTAGAATATTTCTCAAATGGTCCTCATGTTTACATACTGCTCCTATCCACACTTCAGGTTTTAGTAATGTCGATACCAACAGGCTGTTAAGTAATAAATTGCAATTGATAATAACATACATTAGTGATTTGATTAGGCCTAGTTAACACATTCATATTGATTCTAATCATGAACAATATCGGCTCAAGCATTGAGGAAATATTCCATAGACAAAACATGGCATGTTTAAAGAATTATTACCTGCCATATTTAGTGAGTGGCATACAAGACAATACAAACCAAAGCTAGTACACTTTCACACGTTAAGATCAAATCTGTACATTTTCATATCGTGGTAATCAAAGAAAGAAGTGTGCATAAATCGGGACATGTAATGAAAGTAGACATTTGAAAAAAGCTATTATTCGCATGCAGGTTGACAAAAAGTAATTACCTGATGGATTCAATGATTACACAAAGTCTGATAAGCTACACCAATTTCATTTCCCATTTTACGCGCAAATGTTTTTAAAAGCACAATGGAGAATGAAATCGAGATTACCTTACTTAACATAAATTTATTTGACTAACTGGAATATTTGTTATCAGGAACAGAAATCAGAAACTACTAATGCCAAATTGTCCATTATTTTTTTTAATTACCGTGTAAAAATAAAACTCTTACATATAACATATTATGTTACATACATGTAGTTATATACATTCTAAGCTAGAGGCTTTGCGAAAAATAATACCAAATACTCTCACCGAAATGTTTCCATATTTCATGTGTAAGTATTAGATAATAAAATGAATTATACATGAAAATAGTAATACGTTCATATTCTAGATAAACACATTTTGAACCAACCAAACCAAAATTTAATGCGCGGCAAGAATTTGATACAAATTCCACACCAGGTGAATTTATTGTCCATGTTACACAATTTGTAAAATTCTGGATTCAGCCAATTACAAATGTATGTTGTATATGTATACCAAACAGCTTACATGTATGTATTCATCTGGTCAAACATAGCTACCTGCATAATTCATACTCCAGCTGTGCAGGGAATATTGATTTCATTATAGCTTCATTTAACACCAAGTAAATACCAGTACTGTATAGTGACGTCACAGTCATAACAGGATTTAATATTCACAAGGAGGAACCAATTTATCATAGAACATAAAAACGCACACATACCGGTATATTGATTATTTCACATTTAGAACTAAGTAAATAGTGATAAGTGTATTCCAATATATTATGTCATGTTATATTATATGTATGTATATCAGGCTGAAAATGACCGGGTTCGCATAAAAAAAAGCGATGCAAAATCTTGCGATTGCAATGCAAGTTTATTACTCATTTTATATAAGTGCTAATCAAAGTTGCTTTTCCATTCCCCATCCAGTAAAGAAACACTGCTAATCACAATTAAAAAAAAAAATTGTACACATTTATCATCTATTAGAGGCTTTTGCAGGAGATATCGTTGACCTAATAATTTGTGGTATCTCCTACGATATCTCCGGAAATATCACGTCTTATAATCTTGATTGGTCTACAGCCTGTTTTTCGAGCTCGTCACCAAGAAACCCGATAGTCCTAAACGTTGACGCAACTGTTACGACGTCATGCCTTCGAAGCAAACACTGCAAGTGTTCATTTCCATTTAATTTCTGTTAATAACCATCCTAATTAAAAAAAATGATAATGAATGATAAAAAGAATATCCCCCTTATGTCTTGTGATATCATAATTTATCAGCACTCGTTGATAAAAGTATAAAAATCCTTGCCAACGCTGGGATTTTATACTTTTATCAACTCGTACTGATAAATTATGATATCACAAGACACTTGGGGGATATCCTCTATATCTTACACAATTTTGTCTAGATTGCACAAACGTTATTAGGTAGTACATGTGTACCAAACATTTCCTCTCATCAAGAAATTCGAAAACAATTTACGCAATCAATAAACAGTTTGATGGAAGTATAATTGCGTTTATAGAGGATACGTTGTAAGTGTCTTCACTCTTGTGAGTTGATAAGACACGAGGGTGTATACTTTTTATTATTCTTTATCATTCTGTCTAATAATCAATTATGATGCTTATTAATAAAAAATGATATGAAAATGAACATAAATGAATATAATAAATAAGTTTTAATAATCTGATGTTTGTAACCAGACAAACATTGGGGCCCGGTTGTTCGAATCCTGGGTTAACACTAATCATGGGTTAAATTCCTTAACCCAGGGTTGGCTAATCACAACAAGTTAAAAGCTAAGTTAGGGTACATTTAACTCATAGTTAGTGCTAACCAATGTTTGAAACACAAAATTTTTAATCATTAGTTAAATTTAATTCATGGTTAGGCACTTAACTCAGGGTTAGCGCTAACCCAGGTTTTGAACAACCGCGCCCTCATTATTAAAAATTGGTTATTAATGAACTAGCTCAAAGGGTGTATGACGTCATGGCAGTTAGAACATTGGTATGACATCATGTTTAGAACGTCAGGTTTCGTGGTGACCTTTTGTCAAAAAAACAGTCTGTAGACTAATCAAGATTATAAGAAGTGATATCGTTGGAGATATCACAACTGATAATGCCAGCGATATCTCCAGCAAAAGCCTCTAACGGATGATAAAGTTACTGGTAAATACCAAACAAGAATAATTGTTCAAGGGGCTAAGGAATCGTGCATAAATGTCAATGTGTTTCACAATCCGATCAGTAGATTAGGATTGCGTTTGACCCAATTCCTGCATTTTTTATCCTAACGTAAAACACTGATCAACTGTGGACCGATGTTTTAACATGCAAAGCAATCCGAACTTATTAGCTTTTACTTCAACTGTCTGGCAAAATTGTATAATCATGATTAGAGTGAACGAAAAGAAGAAGAAGAGACTTCAACTTCCGAACATTGTTTGGATAGATAAAGATTGTTGGTTTAACGACTCCTCTGGTACACATTGATTATTAATCAGTGGTTATTGGATGTCAAACGCATGGTTATATCAATACTTGGTCACAAAGGATAGTCACACCACGACCTTTGATGGAACAGTTGTGGATCACTGGTGAGAATGGGAAATCACCAGACGGATCCCCTTATGAGGATAGATCCTTCGACCCATCACCTAACATGGTGATGCTCTACTGCTGAGCTATGCCCCGCTCTTGGTTTGGATAGTGAAACACATTGACATTTATGCATGATCCATAAGAAAAATGTGGCCTATGTGCAAAGCCAATCAAAGGTACTGTAGTTCTATTTACAGTTCCAAAACTAAATTCAGAATAGTTTGTGCTCCCATAATTATTATATAAAACACTGAAAGGGTGGGTCATATTTGGTGGTTTCATTTGTTGACGTCAGTATATAAAATAATCTATATAGTTAGAGTATGGATGTAATGAGGTTTTAAAACAAACACAGGTGTTGCATCTGTCACCACAGGCTGTCAGTGTCATCCATCTTGAAACCGGGTTAATGTTTGTATATGCACTTGGTTGCTTCATCACCAAACTGCAAATAGGTTTATTTTCTCCTTGCCTCATGTAGGCTGCCTACCTATATACATATACAGTCAAACCTGTCTTAAGCAGCCACCTAAGGGAGTAACAAAAAGTGGCCTCTTAAGCCAGGTGGCTGCTTATTACAGGTTGTAATGCACTAAAATTGACCATTTAGTGGAATATTAAGGTGACCCTTTAAGACAGGTGGCTTCTTATTACAGGTGGCCGCTCAAGCAGGTTTGACTGTATGTGGATTGTTTATATGCAGTAAAGGTTATCTTCATCTCATCTTACATTATCATATAAATCACTTCTGAATTAAATGACTTCTAATAATAGTGTAGTTACTTTATAGAGAGTTTTCTCCATTGTTTTTCAATGAAAAATAGCAATGACATTTTTATTTATTACAAGGAAGAACTTCATCTTTCTTATTATTTTGACTTAGATGGGTCATATCGCCACTGTCCACAGAATATATTTGCAAATACAGTTGAATCCGGTTGGCTCGAACACCATTGGTGCTCGAGAAACTGTTCGACCCATCGGGTAGTTCGACCCAAGCATCAGCAACTTGTATAATATAGGGGTTTAATACGGGATTTCGATCTTGGTTCGAGGATTGCCATGTATTCGACCCTTCCGCGTTCGAGCCAACAAGATTCTACTGTATTCATTTCATTTGTTTAAAGTAGTTTTTTGTGGGGTTTGTAAGAAATGAAATACAGTAATATACTAATGCTCGTTAGAGATAGTTTATCGTACAACTCACATTCTCCATGCGTATTTAACTCGTTTTTGCTCGTTGGATATTTTTGCAAACCATTCTTTTTAAGATAAACGATCCCTATTATGGACATAATCCATTCATGTACCAGTAGTTTCCTCTATATCACATGAAAATCAATCCTAGTTTTAATAACAGTATTGATGTGCATAATTGTAGAAACCAAATTTTGTGTGTCAAAGGCATTAGAATATCTGGATGATGAAAGAAATACAGATGCAACGCCAACATTCTACCAAGAATATTATGTGTCATCGGCATAGGATGTGTGTCCAGGATGGGGTGTGGGATGGAAGGACAGAGTGGCATACCATATGTCATCCCCACCCTCTCTTTTTATAGTGGTTGGAAATTATATATTTTAGATGATCTAATTTTGGAAATTTCGCATGTATTCCTATGCCATTGAGTTTTTTTTTGTTATTGATCTACAAGGAACTGGCTTGATTTGCACAACAAAGCCACTGCACATAGGCAGCCACAAAGCCATGCTAGCTGGCCATAATACAAGTAATAATAACTCCCTAGTGATTGATTGCATGATATAACTAGAGACTAAAGTTGGCTCCAGTTTCAGATGATCAAGTTAGTGAGTGCATGTGGGAGATCAACTATGTAATACTATGTGAGAGTGTGTGTGTATTATTTAATGGTATACAAAGTATCAGCTAAAACTTATCCTTTATATAACATTGTTGGAAATTAATGTTATATATTGTTACTAATCAATGATACTTAGTATCGTATGTAATACTATGTGAGAGTGTGTATTATTAATAGTATATACAAAGTATCAGCTAAAAACTTATCCTTGGTATAACATTGTTGCAAATTAATGTTCTACATTGTTACTAATCAATGATACTCAGTATCTTATTGTTATAATACTCCTATCCTCCACTATTAGGCCAACCACTATATGGTGAACAAAAGTTGGTCAGGATTAGGATCCTTGCTGTTATTTGGTAAGAGTAGCCTATGTGGCGGCAGCAGATTTCTTCTGTGACAAAGTGTTGATATAACCATGTGTTTAAAATCCAATAACATCATATTTAACTATTATCTAAATACATAAAATAAATAGTAATACCTTACTGTTACTGTTAGCATAAAATATTTTTGCAGGCATTCCTAGTATTTGATAGAACGGTATTTCTAGTATTTGATAGAACGGTATGCCTACCATTATTAAAGATTTCTGTTTTCTCAGCTTTTGATTTTGAGGGTTTTCATACTGTGTGACAACAAAATTAATCCTTAAAGAAATTAGGTACCTTTAAGTTCTTCATTAACTTGTCCCATTGTAAGAACTAAAAATATTCGTAATCCTGCTCAAGTTCAGACAATGTGCATGCACGGAACAGTCTATACCCAAGAGATATTCCATACAGAAGCAGAAATTGATTATATTTCATCAGTACATTGCTAATTTCATAATATTAATATGTCCATCATTAACGAGGCAGAAAAGCAAACACAGACTACAAGTGGATATTGATCAGCAAACACAATCAGTCTGGGTAATAGAAAAACATGTATTGTCATCCACCATACACAAAGTGACCAATATCCTATTTGCACATCTGTGGCATTTGTTGTTCATTATATTATTGTAGAAACCTTTTGAAGCTATGTAGGTTCAATTGCAAGTTACTCTCCAGTAGTGTAAGAATATGAAGAAAAAAATGGAGGTGGGGTGGTGGTCGAGGGGAGGCATGCATGTATGAAATTTTGAAAATTGTATGGTAAACATATTTTAGCTAAAAAGTCTGAAAAGTGGTGGTGATGGGTGGGGATGCTTATAAAGACAACTTATTATTTGTCCCCTGGGTGGCTTTTGTATATTACAGGGGATGCAGAGCATATTAAAAAGCAAGGACTCCCAAGTGAAAGTAGGGTGAGGGCCACATGTGAAATTGCAAAAAAATAGACAGAATAGCCCATACGATGTACCCGTTGATGTATCATTGTGCGACCACTGGTTGGAATGGGAAAAATTCAATGGTTTTAAGAGACCCACTAAGGAGAACCGATTCTTCAACCTCACACTCCTCAGGCAAATGTTCCATTTCCTGAACTAGATCGGTCTCCATTTGATAAATCAATCTTGAATATGATAATACATGTACTACATGTACAAACCCATATATGGACAGACAGAAAGATGGATAAATCCATTAATTATGGGAGTATGGAGCACAGTACAGGACAGATGGAAGAATAGATCAATAAATTGAAACATGCTTTGATGACTTCTCTCAGGCTGAGATTATGTGTCGAAATTAACATCATCAACTACTGTCCCAGATCGATCATTGTTGATTATAAATAGAGGAATCCAAATATTGGTCCACTCTAGAAAGAATAACTGCCATTTTGTAAAAATAATGTGTTTTGTTTACATAGATACAATATTTATATTTTATCTAATAGAGTTTGAGAGCTTGAAATCCTTGACACCACCCCAACCTGCACCAGCCAATATATAATAAATAAATCAATCAATCAATCAATTAAAATGTTATAATGGTTTTTTTTTAAACAATTAACACACAAACCGGTTATCTTTATCTCTCTGAGAGTGACAAACAAATTGATAATAAAGACTATGACACACCAAAAACGTCTGAATATCTTCACATGGTAAATGTCATGAGGAACAGCAGCCACATAGCTGATAGCATACAGCAGATGTCTATACAGAACAGATTTGGCCTGTATGATAAACATACCAGCATCTGACAGCTTGCATGATCTGTTCATCGGTTCATTTATATAGCATCAAGCTATATAATATAGTTACGCCTATGCAAATAAGCGGAATCTACTGTAGTACTATCATTATCAGCTTCAACTTCAAGAACATCATTAGACTTGTCTTAGATATAATCATCCACTATTCCATACACAAATTTGAAGCAGGATCCACTTATAAATTAAGGCCAAAAATATAAATGTGCATTTCCGGTTTCCCGATCAACCCTAATAATGTTATACCGTGACCATAAACAAATTTTAAGGAAAGATTTTTTTTTTTAATATACATTGTACATAAAACAAAATTTGTTCACAATTTTTTTAATTTTATTCTTTAGTAGTCAAGGTTGGGGTTGAGATTAGAGGATAAAATTGTGGGTATGGTTATGGCAAACAAAATTTTAATTCAGAATAGCAAATGAAATGTTATTCTTTGTTATTAGTTGTTTTATTGATTTCAAATCAATGATTTGAGATGAATGAAAAATGTACATAAGAATCATCCTTCCACAGGTTTGCACACTTTCTTGTTCATACATTTATATGAACCACATTTGAAGTAAATTAAAGTGGTACATACTGCAAAAATAACAGAATTATATAAACATGATATAAGTCTGCATAGGCAATAAATGGCGAGAATATTCATATCAGTCCTAGTATAGACAGGACAATGTAAGATAACAACAGACGGACCATCTGTGTCTGCTGCTATTACATTGGTATATTCACTATTATTCATTAACCTGATACTCAGTGCATGTCAAATTGTTATCCTCTTTACAGACAGACAGCAATTGATTGGACTCGCCAATACAATTTGGTTTATATCACTTGACTATCTCTTCCTGGTATATGGATAAAAAGTAACAAGGCTGTGAAAAAGATTTAAAAATTTGTTTGGACAAAATCTCTGGAACACATTGAATATTAATCAGCAGTTATTGGATGTCAAACGCACGGTTGTATCGACACTTGGTTTTGTTTTGTTTTGAAATATTTTATTGAGTATGACACTTGGTCACAAAGGAAACCCGCTGCAACCACATAGGCTACTTTTCTTTAAATAACAACAAGGGATCTTTTATCTGCACTTTCCCACAGACAGGGTAGCACACACCACAGCCTTTGATAGACCAGACATGGATAACTGGTTGGAAAGGGAAATAACCCAATGGGTCCCCTGAGGAGGATCGATCCTTCGACCCATTGAGCTGCAGGCGGACACTCTACCGCTGAGCTACGTTTCGCTCCTAGTATAGGATGTGAAAATTTTTGCTAAAAATGAAATGTAACTGGAAAACAATAAACCACCAATTAATGTATTTATAGGAAAGGAATATCAGCTTACATCATTTCTACGAAAGAGCATTATAGATCTTGGCATAATTAGTCTAGATACAAAAATATTTTTCTTAGTATGGATTGGCCAAATCGATAAATGTATGTAATAATCAATCCTTAATATTCTGGCGTCTCTGATTATTATAATCCGAAAAAGACGTCAGCATATTGAAGATCGATTATTGTGTTCATTTATGGACTAGGATTTGCTGTAATGCTTTTTTTATACATTTTGGTCACTAAGTCACCAAATTTATTTTTTACCATGTAATTTTCAAAATGTTCTATTTTTTAAAATCATCTTCCCACATCACTTAATAAAACCCCAAACTATTAAATATTATTAGCATAATGACTAATGTTTAATAAATGGCATATCCAAATGACATCAGTTTGAAATGATGTCTATTATTTTATAGATAGGGGTGAATTTAGAAGCTGTTAAAATATTAATGAAGCACGCGCAAACGGGAAAATATCGCTTGCCATGCCAATATAATAATTATGCAAATGCAAGACTTTCAAAAACTGGTTCTGTTTCAGTGAAACTACATAAAGACTGTTATCCACCAAAGGTTCAAGCACCCCCGTCTTGGGCACGGTCCGCCAGCAAGTTTAATGCCAAGCTGTGTCCAAGGCGGGTAGCCGAAAGACGTCTAGAGTTCTACATAAATATCATTCACTTATCACTGATCTGTGTTCCAAAAATACCTTCATGCCGCAGTCAGTGCCGATCTAGAAGGATGTTATAGTTCTAAGCGCGTTCAGATAGGCTACCTGCATCTTTGCCTATTTATTGGAAAGGATCATGCATCTACATTTTAACTGAATGAAGCGCGATGCAAGAGCATCACTTGTTATTTATATCATGTATAAAACTCTGACATGAATATCTTATTGCCGTTACATCTACACAGATCTTTATTCAAACCATTTAAATTATTATGGTATTGTTATTATCCTTCAAGAAAATTCCACGCCATTTATTGTTCCTGATATTGATTTTTTTTTCTCTCTCTCGTGGCATCGATTGTCATGAAACTGAAAGACGCACCAGAAGCGTTTAGTTCTCTCGAATAAACAACAAAACGTCTCTTATAACAAATATTCTACTGTTCGTGTGGTTCCCAGAAAATTGGCAAAAGTTCCTCAGGAGAAAAGAACGCGGAAGATATTGCAAAGAATAAACAAGTGTACTCACCGAGGCTGTGCAATCTGACAGATAACGGTACATGCATTCGTCTCTCCTCTCTCTCCAAGGAGATGACGCTTTGATCACGTGCCGCGCGTAACACATGGTATTCTAAATATGGCATCTGCACGCGTGTGTAATTTTCAAGGTAGATCGTGTTTCTGAAAAGAGGAGGAAAAAAAGCTAAGCGCTCAATCATTCAATTCATGTTAAATTTTGAAGCGCAGATGTAGGGTAGCACTTTGTTAACAATTTTAACATCTGACTCTTGAAACATCTGCAGGTGGAGTCGGGTAAAATTCTGTGTGCGTACACCTTTAATTGGCTTTTATTTTTAAGGATCATATAACTCGGTGACGTCAGAGCCTTTTTTAAGTGGGGTGGGTGAGGGCCAATAATAATGGTCGCTATTAAGGAAGGCTAAGCATGGTTGAATTTGATTTTTTTAAATATTAAAAAGTGTGAGGGGGAGGGGTGGGATTCTTCACCCCCCGGCTCAGACAACCCTGTAACTACCTGGAGCGGGGCGTAGTCCAGTGGTAAAGTCTCCGCCTGCGGCTCGATGGGTTGAAGGATCGATCAGTCTCAGTTGGGTTATGTTCCGTTCCAACCAGTGTTCCACGACTGATCTATCAAAGTCCGTGGTGTGTGCTAACCTGCATGTGGGAAAATGGACATAAAATATCCCTTGCTGTTAATCGAAGAAGAGTAGCCTATGTGGCGGCAGCGGGTTTCCTCTGTGACAGTGTCGATATAATCGTG
>JAULBR010131095.1:0-18527 GCA_032355825.1 Melanodrymia aurantiaca
AAGGGATATTTATAGACCGATGAAGTTTGTTTGTTTAACAACGCCACTGGAACACATTGATAAAGATCAGCAATTATTGTATGTCAGATATACTAGTACATGGTCATATTGACACATGGGATAACGATAAAGTTTGTTTAACGACGCCACTGGAACACATCGGTTATAAATCAGCGGTTATTGGACGTCAGTTATATTGACACATGGTCTCAGAGGAAACCCGCTATCGCCGCTACACGGGTTACTTTTCCGAAAAACAGCAAGGGGTCTTTTATGTGCACTATCCCAGACAAGATACCACACACCCCGGAATTTGATAAACATATATCACTGGCTGGAATGGAAAATAGCCCATGTTTTCCGCTGTGGATTCCTTGACCCATCGTGCCACAGACAGACATTTTTACCTCTAGACTACGTCCCTCCCCAAAGGAACAATCTGATACCAAACCGACAGCAAACGAAAACACTTCGTATTGAGAAAACGTAATTTTACACTCCTATCGATAAATGTTAACTTGACCTTCGACCCAGCGCTAAATACATCACACACACGTATATATATATTGGGACTGGTGTAGGGATATTTACAGACCGAGCAAGTCGTATATGTGTGTCAGAAGGAGTAGGAACACAACAAAAGTATGTGATCGTATTGATTTGTGTCAAGAAAGATTTGACGGGCGATAATTTCCGTCTGTAAGTAAATGGAAAACGATATAGGTCTCGTCAATCATAGAAAGTATTCTGTCTAGCCTCTAGACGGTGTCATGTCCCTCGTAATCGGTAGAGATACAGTCCAGATTTCGTTTTCCAGAATAGAATGGATTGATAAAATGTAAAAATATTCTTCCAGATTTCGTCTTCCAGCATAAAAATGTTAATGGATTGATATCATGTAAAAATATTTCAAAATTAAAAAATTAAAAAATTAAATATTGATTTATAAAGTCAGATTTATGCTTGAACAGCATAAAATGGATTAATATCACATAAAAATATTTCGTTTCTTTACAAAATTAAAAAATATAATATTAATATATACACATGTAAACTCAGATTTCATGTTTGAGCATAGAATGGAAAACGATATAGGTCTCGTCAATCATGAAAAGTAAAGGTACGTTCCAGATTTCGTCTTCCAACAGCAGAAGGTAGCTCAGAAGTAGAATGTCCTCCAGTGGCGGGATGGGCTATTTTCCGTTTCAGCCAGTGATCCATGACTGGTTTATCAAATTCTGTGGTGTGTGCTATCCTGTCTATGGAAAAGTGCACATAAAAGACCCCTTGCTGTCATTCGTGGAAGAGTAGCTTATGTGGCGGCAGCAGATTTCCTCTGTCACCATTTGTCGATATAACCATGCATCTGACGTCCAATAACCGCTTATTTATAATCGATGTGTTTCTAGTGGCGTCGTTTAATAAAACAAACTTTACTTTAGGTGTCGATCTTTGATGGCAGATGGTGGGCAGAGAAAGCAATAAAAAACCTAATACATAGTAAATTCACCAAACAAAAACATGTTTCTCAACTTGTGTGACAAATCTTATTAAGTGTCACACTATATCTTCATTGTTTACTGTTAGTGGTTGGAAAATAAGTTTGTTTACTTGCAAGTGAATCAAATAATGTTTGTTTCATGACACTTTGAGTTATATCAAAAACTAGTGTAATTCATGTTAGGAGTTAACCTTTTATTTTGTCAGTTTATTCAGTCATTTTGTATTCTCATTTAACACAACATCAGCATTCACAAATCATCTGATTGTTACATCAAGGCAATGTATCTAGGCAATACATTACACTGACTATCAAATTACTGTACAAAATTCGACATTGTCTGATGATTCCATGTACTGGGTTTGACAAATCGGGCATACTATTTTGACATCCCAGAGTTAAAAATGGAATGGATGGAAGTGGCAGGCTTTGAAGGACTCTCCTTGTAGGTAGCCATTTTCTTTTTTAATTTGGCTAAAAGAAATAGAATGAGGCCAGATTTTTCATCTTTATTATTATTGTAATCTGTAGATTTGTAATGTACAACATTGCTGTAAGATCGCTTTAATGTGCCTTTTTCAACCACACATGAACACTAACTTCTGTTCTGGACAGACAGTCGAGACCGCTGGACCGCGTGACCATGGCAGACGTGCTTGAACCTTAATTGGGTATAAGCACGTAAATAAGTTATAACTAACTAACCACACATGGAATATTCAAATAATTCAATGACAGTTAATTTGATAGTAACTTGGAAATGACTACTAATAAAGTAGTGTATTATTATTATGAAATTGCATGTTTTGTCTCTTATTTTCCTTGGTAACAAATGTACAACAGTAAAGAAAGAAAATCCACTATTTTTAAACAATTATTAGTGTCATGACGAAAAATGCATACACGTGTACAACATAATTATATAAAATCATTTCAGATCATATTTTTCTTATAGTTGTTTATGGTGCTATTGTAAACAAAATTATCATTGCAAACTGACAAATAGATTAAACATATATTTTCTGGCTTTTGAAAGGGAATTTGGGAAAAGTTGTAATTATCAGGGCAGTCATTAAAATGATTTTATTGAATGTCATTAGTTTTGTTATTGTTTATTTTTGTAATTATAAACAGAAAAAAAGGATTTTCAGTAATAACTGCAATTACCAATACTAATTATGTACTGCTATTGTTTTTGTTGAGATTTGTTTATGTAAAAAGCACTATGATCTTTTAAAATTTACATTACTTCATGAATTCATGTGCAACATATAACAGATATAAAATTATTTCAGCTCATAATTGTTCATATAATAATCTTTCTTACATTATATGTTGCTATTGTAACCAAAAAGATCACTGAAAACTGACAAATAAATTCAAAGTAAATCCATTGAGGGTACTTTCCATCAATTTCAAAGGACATTTATGGATACATTTGAAGCATCTGGGTTGGGTGGGGGTTGAAGCCATGCAATGTTTTACTGAATTTAATTGTTTTTGTTTACATTTATAATTAAAACCTATGGACACGTGTTAATCTGCCACAATTGCCAAATTATACCTGACTACTACATGTATCTTTTTACATTTCTAAACACGTAATTTGAGGCCTTTTTATATGCAGCAAAACCAAATAACGTCGTGGAAAGCCATAAAATTTTATGTGATCCTAAAATTGGGAACCCTGTTTTTTCACCTACTGTATTAGAAAGAAATTAATTACGATCTATAGTATTGTTTTGATTTTCAAATATTTGAGGGTTTTTTATCCTATGTTTATTGGTGTGTTTGCCGTGTCATACAGTATAAAGTACTACCTACCACAACAGTGCTTAATTTTGTTGTGGACCACATACATTCAAAACCTATAACCTTTTGCATGTGACTAATTCTGTTTTAACTTTTATATATTTGTGCTACCAGTGAATTATTACATTATACACCATGCTGAAATGAAACTTGTGCTGTGTTTATTATGAATGTTTATCAATCCTGTTATGTACATGTATTAGGATTTTGTAATAAAAACTGATCTAACTTAATATTTTAGTTTGAGGTCATTTGATTTTTATGTTACATGCATATACATGTTACAGTCAATGTGTAAAATTAGGCAAACCTTTTGGTGTATTTGTATTGTCCTTTTATTGTAAATAGTTTTAGCGCTGCATGTAGGATAGAATATTAAGGGGGAAAATACTGGAAAAGGACATTTTAAAGTTTGCCAAATGGGTTAAAAAGTGCCCAAACAAGTTATTTGAGGAGTACTCTATATACACTTTCACCATCGCCCCCACCCCCACCCGTCCATTCGCACTGCACTGACCATGCAACATTTTGCTATTAGTGTTTTAAACAGTGAAAAGCGTCAACATTTAACTTCTTATGAAGATTGATAGTTACATGTATATGTATGCATTTAATTGCACTTGGAAGAAATACAAATGATTTCTTTAAGTGTACACGTAAAAGATAATGGGTTAATCTGACTGGATATTTTTATACCAAATTTAACTGGTGGGAAGGCACTTTTGAATGACATTGATTCTATTTACCAACTGATCATAACAGGCTAAAAAGTGACCACAAATTATTTGAGGGTGCCATCCATCCACCCCACCCCTTCACCGCCCAACCCCTTCCTGTTATACTGACCCTGCAACATGCTACCAGTGTTTTAAATAATAAGAAAGGTCAAAATCTCACTTCTTGGGAAGATTAGTTGTTGTGTATACATTTAATTTCAATTGAAACAATGCAAAGGATTTCCTGTTATACACGTAAAAGATAAGGGGTTAATGTAACTTTAAATTTAATAAAACTCATAGGTGTGTTCTAGACCACAGATTCTGTTTCCTCAACCATAAAAACCCCATATTAGACACAAAAAGTTAATTGGTAGGGCAAATAGATCCTTCAGAAAAGGGATGTTAGTTATTTTGGCAGCCATTTTGGATTTTGGCGGTCATCTTGGATTTGAGGCCAAATCCAGAGTGGCGCAGAAGCTAATTTCAAAGGGCATAGGCCATAGATGGTTGAACCACTGAGATAACTTTGACAGGGAAAAAAAGCAGTTTTGTCTTGGGTGGGTCCTGTCTATTACGTATTGGCAATACGTCATGTATATGCAATGATAGTTATCTTGATGCGTAATTATTTGTAATTGTTATTCATGACTGGATGAAATGCTACCTTCGACAACATTGTCTAGTTGACGTCAATGTTTCTATTTGATTATCAACTACTAGTAATTAAAATAATACCTGGAAGGACATGTCCATTATTAAATTATCAATGATTTCTGTGTGTAATAGCCATGACAGCTGCAAACTTGTACAAATAATTGGCGGAATGTGTCTGAAATACAAGTCTTGTTCAATGATATCTCTTCTCTGTCAGGTGTCATCCTTCATGTGCAGATATTAATTAAGCCAATATTATCACCTCAACTTTCAATCATTCATGATTTTCCTTGACTGCAAATCCATAATTTTAATATAATTATACTGCATGATGTACGTTTGTGTTGACGTCTATTACAAACAAGTGGGCGCCAAAACAAAGGGTTCTACAAAGACATACGAGCTGTAAGTACATGGCATATATTTAAGGAACCTGACTTTCTTTAAATACATGTACATGTATAATTACTGATTATGTCGTTTATACGTATGTACGGTATACTGTTTTGACTAGTACTGATCGGTATACATCACTGCAAAAACATATTGGCCAAGTTATACATCCTTTTGAGTTTTCAGTTTGTCCACACATATTTGTTGGAAGACTGGTTTCTTATTCTATTTTTGTGTTGCGCCATGCATAGGGATTACTTTGGTTGATGGCGTCGGCATCTGGATTCTGTTTCCGCGGACGATATCTTTGAGAATGAGATTTTTTACACAAGTCGTCCGTTCAAGTTAAACATGTTCAGCAAAATCCTCGAATATTTAATGAGGCACGCAGCTGCGATCTGATTGGACGATAGATCTTCCCAAAATTATAACAGGAGACTTCTTATTCAAGTTCCGCTGAAGTTCGATGTTGAGCAAAATTCGCGGATTTTTAATGTGGTAGTTGCAAAATCTTCCCATATACAATTATGTATATATATAATGACGCACAAATTATCTGGCCCGGTGCTTATAAACAATTTAAAATTTAAAGACTTTAACTGGAAATCCAGACTTTAATCAAGCAAGTTTGTCTTTATTAAAGTCTGGATTTCCAGTTAAAAGTCTAAAGTTTTGACTTTAAATTGTTTATAAACACGGGACCAGATTAGATGACACTTTCCCGGACGATACCTTTAGGAGACATTTCATCTTCCCTAAATTTTAATATGCAGGAGACTTGCTATCGTTTCTTTCTGACTCGTTATAGTATACACTCACCAATCAGAGGCAATTCAATGATTCAAAGGTTTCGTGGAAATTGCATGCGTGTTTTATGGGTAAAACTCCCTAAAATTCCTATTAACTAAAGTACAAAAATAGTGATGAAGTCGATGAGTTTAATCAACGCAAGGTAGTAATGTCTCCTAAGACAACTAAAGCCATGGCTTTGATGAACCATCTTGTGCTTTGTGTCTAAACAACAGCGAAGGTTGTCTGAATTCAAGCTAATGGCTAAGCTCTTATTTCTCTATTGTTAATATGAAATCTCTAATGAAATCCTTAAGTACGTCTGAGTGAATCAGATACGTACTTGACGTCATGGTTGGAATCAGATTTGCCGACATACTAATACAGTGGCTTCAGGGCCGGTTCCGGGGTCGCATAAACTATGGGTGCGCACAGGACCTGGCGTATCCTTAAAATTAATTAGTATTTAAATTTACGTATTAGGTATCAGATGATGTATCCAGAAAAATCAACGAGTGTTATCCTTTAGTGTTGGACATTTACACCCTCCATGGAACCAAACTCATCTACCACCATGTAATAGCCATTTAGTTTTAATAATTATGTAGTCAGTAGTTACGTCAATTTGTTACATTTATGCTGTAGATAACAGCCTTCTTTTGACACTTTTAACTCATTTAGCAGTTGGCCGTTTCCTTTGCGGTTTAAAATGGAAATCGTTTCGTTATTGATTGGTCATTGTTGTGTTCTACGTGGGTGTCCACGCCGCTTGCAAATGACTTGCAATAAAAATAATACAATATCTCGCTGGGAGAAGAGTAATGAAGAATTGTATCACATCAAAGCATTTCGTGGGCATTGAAGTAGAAAATGACATAATTCCGTGTATTTTCGCGTCGATAATAATCCTGGCGCACCATTATCAGGTTACTAAGCAATGATTGAGATTCCTTTAATAACCCGAACATAATGTCAAGCTGTCTGAGCTTTTCATCTAATAAAATACTGTTTAACAGCCCTTGAATGAAATCCGTACTTCGGTGCATTGATAGCAGACTACAACCAACGGAGGGGATGGTGTGGGGAGGGGTTGCGCTCGGAAGTCATAGCCAATTACGTAGCTTTGTACAAGGCAGAGTCGAGAGAAATTACGACAAAGTTGAGATTGCATGTACATTCGTGCTAAAGCCAAATTATATGATACTCATGTTCGCAAAAGGTGAGATATTCTTCCCCACTGGTGGCACTCGTAAACACAACCATTTTGTTTCTGTCTGGTGTTTTCATTGAAAAATGTATGAAGTGTAAAACGGGTCAGATTTGGGTTTTGCATCATTCATAATTATCAGTGTCAATGATGCGTCATATGAGATAGCCTCCAAATGTGTTCCATAAAACTGTTTAAAACGTTTACCAGTCCATGAATATTACAACCCTGATAAAGCAATAATTATTTCTTAAGAGTCCATGAATATTACAACCCTGCTAAAGCAATAATTATTTCTTAGAGAGAAGGACATGGCATTGGTAATTATTAATCAATTGACAATCTCCGTCGTTGTCGGTTGTTACAATATGGTATCAAATACCTCGAGCAATGAAAGACCAATTGATACTACAACTTTAAACTAATAATGGTGCTGTCGAAGTGTATCCTAAACAATGGGCCAAATGTGAGAGTGAACCTTTTGAATGCCTCAAAATGGATCAATGTAATCCCTGGTATTGTCATTGGACAAGTTCACAAACGACGAAAGAAGGCAAATGCTACCTTGATACCCATAATAATTATCACGAGCATAGATCTAAGAAGAAAAAAAAGCGCCTAAATTGCTTCCTTACAGCATGTGGTTGTGTCCATGCACTGTCACAAAGCATCAAATAATACGAGCCATCATGTGTTTACAAACATTACATAACATTAATTGTCACATAAAACAACTTTGAAATTAAAAGTACTTTTCATCAACTAGTGATTCGTGTAAAGCAAGTATGGTACCGTATCTAAGGATGAAAAATGCGAAACAATGCATCAGTTCTTCACACATTTATCTTGAATCTATAAAATAAGGGCAAGTTCATTCCTTTTCTGTATTGGATTCCAAAATTTCATAATAACTCTTGTAAGGAGAGACACAACAACAGTAGGCTACTATAAACGAAAAACTCCTATTCTCAGGAACTAGAATGACGGTTCTGGCCACTATCAAGAGTAGCCTACACTTTCTGTTTGAGTTTGTATTGACAAACATGTTTTTAATCACAGACATACGTATTCTTGATAATTCAAAGGGCTTGCTGGAAATTTTGCAGTCTCAATCCAGGTCTAAGTTCGACATATAGTGTCAAAACTTAGATGTTTCAACATTGTACGCTACAGACTTAAGAAAAACGTAAAATTTCCTTAATCAACGGACAATTTCTAACTAAAACAGTTGAACAAACCAAACTATGCACATGAATAATAATAATAATAATAATAATAATAATAATAATAATAATAATAATAATAATAATAATAATAATAAAACATTATTTATTATTATAAATCATGAATTCTGACTAGCGTGGACAAATCAAAACAAAAGAAGTGGTCAACAAATATTCTGGACAAATCAAAACAATATAATCTGGCCGGACTTCCAATGTACAGCCGTTTAAACATTAATACATCTATAAAGGTAAATGATACGGCTGGTTCGTTTAATGACACCAAAGGAGATCAATGATTAATAATCATATGCTATTGGAAGTTAGACGCATGGTTATTTCGACACGTGGTCTCATACTAACCCCGTTTATGCCACAGGTTAGTCTTAGTCTATCGATTAGTTACAAGGGATTTTATATATACTTTGAAACAGGCTGAATAGTGCATACCACAGTATTTTATGTTCTAGTATTGAATCACCGATTGAAACGAGAAAAACCATAAACGTCAACTAGAAAAACGTTCACTCTAGGCGCTGAGCTAAATAGCTCTAATAGATGGTGCGCGTTGTGTAATTGGCAGAACATAATAGAAAGAAAAAATATAATGGCAGCTCCCATGGATATTTTTTCGTTTCCTCCAAGTTTTGACATCAAGTTAGTGTATTTCAAGTTCATTAGTATTTTTGGTTGCTTGCCTTATACTGGAATTACCAAATGATTTTCTCAGACTGACTGACAACTTAGAGACTATCTTAAAATGGGGTGCCGGACGATTCGTCCACGGTACAGTTCGTCCACGGACGATTCGTTCACCGTACATTTCGTCCATTGAGCGCAGACGATTCGTCCTCGGTACATTTCGTCCACGTACATTTCGTCCACCGAGCGCAGACGATTCGTCAACTGTACATTTCGTCCATGTACATTTCGTCCACTGAGCGCAGACGATTCGTCCTCTGTACATTTCGTCCACATACATTTCGTCCACCGAGCGCAGACGATTCGTCCACCGTACATTTTTTGCACTAATTGGCTGAACATCGCTCATCCACCGTACATTTAGTCCGAAGACGATTCGTCCACCGTATATTTTTTTGCACTAATTGGCTGAACATTGTTCATCCACCGTACATTTATTCCGAAGACGATTCGTCCACTGAGTGCAGACGATTTGTGTGTGTGTGTACACATTAAAGAATAAAGTACCGTATCGGTACAGTAAATAAATAGTACAATGTTTTCTTACAGCCATTATAATTATAAACTTAAAATCCAGTGTTGGTCATGTGCACACACACGCACACACAAGTTTAAGCCAAAAAAAATGTTTTGTTAAAATATAAAATCGGTTGACGAATCGTCTGCGTTCAGTGGACGAAATGTACGTGGACGTAATGTACGTGGACGAATCATTCACCATTGATTTAGATTTGTGGACAAAATATCCGGTACTGATCAGTGGACGAATTTTTGGTGGACGAATCGTCCGTGGATGAAATGTACCGTTGACGAATCGTCTTAAAAGCCTCAAAATATAGACATGTCTATACAAACAAGTTCAATAACGTTCGATTGTGGTAGGCAGGGCTGAAAACATTGACAATTTAAATAAAGGTAGTCCACAGGCACAGGACTACCACATATCAACATTCTGGTAGCCAGAACCAGATGCAGATAGCCCCAAAAGTGTAACAAAGATTATCAAATATCCACACTTCTACAACGTTAGTAAAAACATACTAGAGTATCAAAATACTTGATAAATTTATTTGGTATCCCACTGGGCTACCCACACATGCTAAAGCAGTAGCCCAGAGGCGTGTTCAGAGACGCGATATTTCGCGTAAACTCGTGTGTATTTTAATTGCTACCAATCGTGTTCTATCATATCACATTCATTTAATATCAATTGGTACAAAATCCAGTCTAGCGTGAACTCGCGATATATTTGTTCTCTGAACACGCTTCTGGAGTACAGTCTGGTAGACCTGGGCTGCCAGGCATGGGATTTATCTGTTCCACCAACCGTAGACATCTGGGTAGATGCATAATAACAGATCATCATCAACCATCTACATTTATCAATTGATGAACTAGGGATTTATCCAACTCTGTTACAGACACATGTCAACTACCTTGGAGTTCAAACATTGAAAAACCACATGTTATATGTATGTACACATGTATGTATATACATAATTTATAAACAAATTGGTTTTTTTTCAGAAGCCTTCCATGTTTGAACAAAAAAGTATGTGTTGTAACCATCATAGGCAAGAACCGTTTGAATGGATTTACAACAAAGGCCTCCATATTGAATCCAGTTCTTGACAGAGATGTCTTTCTTGTAAGTTTTTTATGCCACTTGCGCTTGATTGTAACAATGTTGACACAAAGCACAAGTACTTACAAGTACCAACTGGTAGTGCTATTCCAATGATCGATTATAATCGATGATTGGTCTGACATCCCCGTTATGGTTACCAATTATTATCATCAATCATGAAATCCATTATCAATCATCTTTAAAAATATATAATTTGTGTTTTTATTCATGTATAATCATCTAGATGGGTCAAAGGTTTTATCCTCAGGGGATCTGTTGGGTTATTTCCCATTCCAACCAGTGATCCATGACTGGTCTATCAAAGGTGTGGTATGTCTGTGGAAAAGTGCACATAAAAGATCCCTTGCTGTTATTAGAAGGAGAGTAGCTTATGTGGCAGCAGCAGGTTTGTTCTATGACCAATTGCAAGTATTGATATATAACTGCGTTTAACAGACTAATACCGGGTAACCACTTATTAATAATCAATGTGTTCCAGTGGTGTTGTTAAACAAACAAACTTTATCTTGGTATAATCATCTTTGATCACATAATAAACATCAAAATACAACCCATTCCCATCACTACCAACCAGTTCAACAAAAGTTGGTATTTTGGTTGCTTAGCAATACTGGTGGATTTTTTCGGCATCGTTTAAACTTTTGTCTTCATGTCAAAGAAAACATTTGCAAAACTGTTAATTTATATCATTTTGCTATCAGATATGAATTACGTATGTAGGACATTGAAGGAGTCATAACAATGTTGAAGAAGACATAATTAATGTCTACTGGCAAATAAATTTAGGATTTACAAATCAAACCGTGTGAAATAAAGACAAACGGTTTAAAAAATTTATAATTTGATGAAACTAATCAAATAATATTGTGTATCTTTAAACATGAAAAGGTAAAACATTTTGAAAATTTGATTTTCTTTTTAGGGAACTGAAAGTCTTCTTGGAAACCAGATAGACATGGTATTGAGTTAAATATAATTTATTGATTGTGATAATATATATTATTATTATTATTATATGTATGTATGTAAATGTAAAATTGAATTACATACATCTATAATTATTCTGAGAATGCATGTTAGTATTAATTTATAAGTATGATGTTATACAGTACTTACAAATTTTTTTATCTTATAAAATCATTTATTTTATGTACATTTGTACCAAGCAGTCTCAGCTCTGTCTAAACTGTTACATGTGTAAATTGTCTAAATTCTTAATTTGTGTAAACCGGAACATTTTATTAAAATCTCAACTTTCTTAAAACCACTTTAAGATATGAAAAGAAAAGAAATCCTATACTAAAACTTACACTATATTAAATTAATTTCCATATTTTATTTCTTCTGTATAATATAATCTTAAATCATTGTGAAAAAAAATGTGTGTTAATCCTCAGAACTGAATTACATGTAGTAGCGAATTTGCACATGATTATTTCAGGGTGACATAGAGTGTTACTATGATGCTGACGCGCAGGTGATCTATTTGCACTACCAGTCACTGTCTGATGCCAGCATGCTTGCCAACAAGTGCCAACAACTTGTTGATAAATCAATGGTAAGCTCTTTCATCAGCATTTAGAGAATTATCTTGAAACAAAGAAAAACAGTTATTTAAAATTTTAACAATATATTTACGAACATTCAAGTTTACAATCATTAGTGGCTGACATTACTATGTAAAATTATACTGATAACAATGTACAAATAAATAGTCAATGTCTTTTTTTTTTTGTACTGGGGTGTCATTAAACAACAATTTAATCATGCTCCAGGGAAAGATCAAGTGATGTAGCATAATCATTTGACATTGCGCTCCACATTAGATTAAAAACACCTTCACGTGACCTTGTTTACATTTTATAGGACTTAATTTCGTTGTGGCAAGATGAAGATTTCAAGTATGCAAAAAGCTTGTTGTTTCTATTCTGTGTTTCTCATATTGTGTTGGTGAGTTTTCTTTGTTTTTAAGTCTTATATTAACCAGACTATGTTATAATATAGACACAGTGTGGTACCTTGATAATCCCAACTACAGGTATCCTGAACCCCAATCCCATCAACAGTCATATGACAATTTTATAAAACTTAATCTCCGTAAAGTTATTCATTAATCCAGATATTCATGCTAATAGGGGATTAAATTACTCTTAATTCATGAAATTGCAGAAATTCCTTTGCATCAAACTGTTATTACTGAAGACTTTTTAAAAATAATAATGTTAAATATTTGAATGTGATTTGATATTCATGCAACCCAGTGTTTGGTATTAATAGGATGTATATTTTGATTTATGTGAGACGTGCTGGGTGTCAGTAGAAGACTACAGATATTGTATATATAAGTAATGCAAACAAACTTTGGTTGTTGCACATTTTCAAGTATAGGTAATCATAAACAGGAACTCACATAATATTGACAATGTTAATTACAGTTTTTTTTACACCCATTATTTAATGTGTTACCAGTATTTATAGTAATCTTTTCTCTTGCTTTCAGCTGTCGCACCCTGGTAGTACTTTTGACATTTCTTACGTAAAGCTGTTTAGGACATTGGATGTTGTTAGGTAAGAACTTTTCATTGCCTTCTAAAAGAACCTTTGCTTACTACATTTGGGGCTTTAAAATTTTTATTTTTATTAAGAGATATATTCAGAAGTTGTTCTATTTCAATACATTGACGTACCTAGTATTGGTAATAGAAATGCAAGTACCTGTAGATAAGTAGACTCAAATACATTAAGTATTTTTTGTTGTAACACAATTATATTTATACATAAGCAATAAGTCCCAATAGAAAAGTTTTGTAAAATATAGTTCTCTAGAGTTACAAAATTTGATCAAACTATGTGTATCCATGTATGCAGGACTTCTATCAGACTAGTACATGGGCTTGTTCTATATGTACATTTTTAGTGTTTTCTATATATAGGAGCCCTTCTTAATTGATTTTAAATAGGCTAGTATATATGGGCTTGTCCTATATGTACATTTTAGTGTTTTCTTTATATAGGAGCCCTACTTAATTGATTCTAAACAGAGCAAGAGTGGTATTCCAAATAAAGATAAACTTGGTATCTACAGGTCCAAGTTACAGCCGTTTATGACCGAAGTGCTGCATGGTCTGGCGATATCTAAAGACTGGCTAGATGGTGCTCGTCCCTGTTCCCCGCGAGTTCTCTTTATCTTCGACACACCTACCGTAGACGTCGATTATGATGATGGAGATTCTCTGGGACATCACCGGTCACGAGCGCAGGTAATTGTTATCATAGATGTCCACACGATAAAGGTGTCAAGCAGCCACTTACTGTAGAGCGGGGGGAAAGTGTGCATATACATTTTGCGATCAACCTCAAGTTGCGAAATTATATGCATACATTATTTTAATACCTGCTTAGAGTGGGCCTGTTAGTGCGTGTCGGTAACAGTAACAGCATCAACAATTTATCGATTGATTTATTATTTAAGGTTAAATATAGTTTGGGCAAATAACCTGAAAAATAAACTACTTCATCTGTAAACTGATCCATGTTGATAAACAAAATTGGTGCCATATTTCTTTTGGCATGTTAATAGAAATCCAACTTTTGAAATGTTTTTCAGAGGACACCACCAATTAAAAAGCTCCAACACAATATTGAAGATCAGATTTACCGCATATTTAGAAAGTCTCGAATCATAACCAATATCAGGTAAGGAAAATGTTGACTGTGTATTGTGGGATACAGCTGTCGATCAAAACAGATACGTTTTAACAAAACACTCCTTCATCGATCACACTGCTACACTTCACTCACCTTGGGCTTTGATGGTGGCTTGTGCCCAGGGTGTGGGTGCTTGAACTTTCAGTTCATGTAAGGAGTTTGTTTAGATGAATAGAGTTGTCCTCTGTAAATTGCCAGCAGATGAATATAACATCTAGAGAGTTGTTGGGAGTTGTCCAGTTTTCCTTTCCTATTTTATGAAGGTTGATGCAATGAATACTCTGACAGTGTTCTAGCCAGGATTTCAAAAGGGCAGGGTGCTAGCATATCAGTAGGGCACATTTATCGCGGTACTCAGAGTCTGTGGATTGCTCATTATGGTCATCTATGTTTCCTCAGGATTGTCCATGCTACATTGAATTAAATCTGATAATAAAAAGTATGCCTTGTATAAATGAAGCCTTATCTTAAAGTGTGTGCTTTGTAATACAGTGTTAATTTATGTGGGTAAACAAAGACGATATTACAGAGAGTAAGCATTTTATTTGTAGTAAATATATTTGACAAAAATTGAATAAATAACTGAAGTTAAATTGCACAAAAGTTACAACCGTCATCCAAAGAAGTATATAATCAAGAACTGGCATCACTGTTGTATTACTAATGCAAACTCTAGGCTTTTGACAGATATTAGGTGCAAATAACATAAACTTTTCTGACGACGGGATTGGATACACTAAAATGTAAATTGCACCAGTTGATTGATTCCACACACTATTTGGGATAAATATGTTTAATAACATGTCAAGAACTCCTATTTCCACTATTGAATTGGTTGAATTTCACACACACAAATTGTTGATGTAGCATATCTTCTGGCAGTTGTTAATAAGAACAAGATAGGAATTGAACCTGATTGTGTTATAATCGCCGATGCAGATAATTAATGTGATTCAATAATTCTAGTTTAAATGGTTCATCTCAGTGGATTTTAGTATACATGAGATTTTCAAGTGTTTAGCAATATTTTTTAACATTTATCAAGAACTCCTTTTTTCACTGTTGAATTCCATGCACAAAACTTTGTTGATGTATGATATCTCCTGGCTGGAGTTGGGGACCGGGTCGGAAGTAGAAGTGATAGTGTTAAAACCTCCCGAGTTGTTGAACATAGCCTGGATGCTTTTCTTCAGCTTGCTGTAGTATTCAAAGTACACATTCTGTATGCCAAGTGCCACACTCTTGGTTTGGGCCAGGAGGCTCGCACGACCAATATATCCACTCAGTGACTGCTCCATCATCTTGTGTGTTATCTTGTTGATGTAGTCATCTGAAAGTACAAACAATCCATACATTAAAATACATGTATCTGTCAGTGTCATCCACGATTGCAAAAACATACAGCAACTGTGGACACTACATGTATACTACTGGGACAACTACAACTACAACAACTCTCAAGGCAAAGTTGTACTACGCAAGAGGTGAACTACAGACAATGGTACCATTCATTGTAACTGCTGGTCTTGATGTGTAGTTGCGAATAAAAAAAAGGTTAGGTTTTGAAAGTACAAAAAAAAGAAATTGTCAAAAAATTTTACTTTGTAAAAAGACAATGAAAGACAATTATAACAAATAGAGCTGTTTGCAGAAATAAAGAATGTTAGCATTTATAATTATTACATTTTCAGTTTTGTTATGATTAATATTTGTGACTTTATTATTGTGATGTCAAAACTTAAGTTGTTTAATAAATATCAACCCCTCCCATCCCACACCCCACCCTGAGAATTAAGTTGTTTTATTATTTTAAATAAAAATGTTAATTTGGGGCAGTATTTATCAAACAACTTAAGTTTTTCTTAAGTTTCAATAAATTGAATAAGGTAAGACAACAACGTAAGCTTAAGTTTTGTAGAATTCTTAAGACACCTCAGTAGGAAACTTAAGACTTGAGTCAAAAACGTCTAAAACTTATGTCTAGGGGTAGTTTTTTTCTCCGACCTTAAATCACAATCTTAGAGACTTACGTTTTTTCTTAGACTCAAGTCCTATTTCTGACTTAAGTCGCTTGATAAATACCACCCCTGTTTGGTACCGTATCTTAAAGTTTGTACCAATAAGAAGAAAAAACTCAATTAACTTGTCACCAGGACTTTGTAATGATAAATCCAACCTTTTATTTTTGTTATATCAATAGTTACTGTAAAATGTGTAATATTATTGTGTATGTAATTTTCGCATTTGTAATTTATCTGTGAAAATTAGAATCATGTCAATAATAGCAATGTTAAAAATACATTTTGCGAGATGAACTTTTTTTTTAATTTGCCAAAAATTACTGCACCAAATATTTTAATACCTGTTTTGCAGATTACAATAAAAAAAACAATGCTTTAACAATTACTAGTACATACCCAGAGCATCAATCTTATCTGCTGTTATTACGTACAATCTGAGAAGTTTATGAAGTTGAACAGACGATTCACTGAACTCAAAATTCATCATGAAGATATTGATTAGTTGCAAATTGTACATCAAAACTCTTATTTTAACTTCACGTCTACAGAATAGGAATCTTGTCTTCTTTCTAGTCACCTACGACTCTGCATTACTGCATGGATAGGAAATATTTATAAACTTTGTCTTTCAAAGGATAACAAATACACAACAATGGTTGAGGAAATCATTTTTAGCAATTTCCTTTCCTACCTAAAGTGTAAATGCTCAGGAGTGAAAGTGGGATGAATATAAGCATTGTAAGCTGTTAGCACCTAAGGTGGAATAATTTCAATTGGTGGATAAGTGCTTGTTATATTGGATCAAAAGTTATCACAACTGAGACAAAGTGATTATTCAGTGAGACTGGTCAAGTTTATAGCTAAACAGATGTGCAGTGTTTCAGTGGGTAGTTCAAGTGCTGCAGGTCAGTAGAGAACAATGTGTCTTAAGAGGAATGATTGTGTAAACTGTCTGCTCTTGTTGATAAAGTAATTAACAGGTTTCCTAAAGGTAATTAAGAAAGTCTTGAGAGTTAAAGAGATTGCTTTGTGTGCTTCATAATTACAAACACATGTAGGCCTACTGGTACATGTTCTATTAGTTCTAGGTTTATACATAAGTAAGTGTTTGTGTTTTGGTTTATTGTATATTGAGAACAATCAGTGGAGGTGGGTAGGAGGTGGGGTTGGACAGGAGAGAAAGGTGTAAATTGTATCATAAGTTGGATAATTAAATTTTATGAGGTAAGCAAATGCAAAGTAAAAGGTTTGTAGTACAATTATTATAGTTTTAGTGTTTAATACAAAATAAATTACTGGGGAGCAAAATAAATTTTGAAAGTACAAATTTGTTTTTCTGGTTTCAGCAATAATTCGCTGTTTGCTGTACCTGCCAACCAAGAGTTTGTGTTTGTGAACAGCCGGAGCGCGGATGTTGCTGACCCAGTAGGAATGTACCTTCAGCAGTTGAAGAGTTACAGTGTCAGTGGCAAAGACATGGGTACATACATTTTAATCAATTGATATAGAGCTAAATTTATATACAGTCAAACCCCTCTAAACTAGACCCTCATTAAACCAGAATTCCCCATAAACCTGAAATTTTCCACAGACCCCTGATTTTTGCATCTTTTAACACTAAAGTTTACCCCCTTTAAATTGGAAACCCATCAAAACTGAACACTGAATGAATAATCCTATGCTATGCTAAAAAAACACTTTTTGGTGCACACATCCTCAGATGTCCGAACAGAATGATCAACATTTCTTGTTACACGTACAGGAGTTAGAAAGTATGACACATGCTACAATCATGAAACAAAGATCTTAAAGACTCAAAACAACAATGGATACATTTCTGAACTTGTATAAATACTGTTAATGCAAAAACGTAGTTGGTTGACGCTGTAGACCATATGTTAAAATGACCATATGTTTGACCTCTAATATAGCTGCTGCTGATTAATTAATCAATCAATGTGTTACAGTTGCATGGCTGTTAACAAAAATAAAAAAGTGTGACTGAAATTTTATGAGGTCCCAAGGCAGACAAAATGGAAAATGAAAATGCCGAAGCGATTTTCCATTTATTTAACACACGCACGCACGCACGCACGCACGCACGCACGCACGCACGCACGCACGCACGCACGCACGCACGCACACACACA
>JAULBR010131206.1:0-18526 GCA_032355825.1 Melanodrymia aurantiaca
GGAATAATTAATCAGAAGTACGTTTTTCAAAATTTCCGTGTTTGAAAAGTTACAATGTCGGCGGTTTTGCCCATATATTACTTTATTTCAATTAAATTAACAGTTGAAAGAACAATATACAACATACCAACGCAAATACTGCCACTGTATTCTGTATTTAAATCATGATACTGAACAAAATACAGTAATTATCAAAGTAGTCAAGTCCAGTCATAACTGGTCTTAACAAGAAATCATAAACTGGCTAACTTCAACTTTTAGCAGCAGTTATTTCATCACATTGTGCAATAGTAAATATTTTCCGGTCCTTTTTTTTGTAACACTTTTCTGCCCTTCTTTGCACTCTGGTCAGCTTATTTCAAATTGATGGAGCGCATTACTGGTAACTCCTTTAATTATGAATTGTTACTAATTATAACATTTGCAACAATAATGTGTAATTTTGTAGCAAGTTCTAAAACACCAAACAATCTATAGTTAACATGGGCGGATGACCTAGAGTTTGAACGATCTGCCTTTTGTCAGTTGATACTTTTAAAGATAGACTATTTGCTGTTAATTGTTACGCATAGCTATCAACTTATCAAATTATACAGCATGAACGGTGAATGGTCTAGTTATCTCGTCCTCTGTGTTCAGCTAGTTTTTAGTCAAGTGAATGATCATGTGTTGAGGTGCACTTATTATATAAAATATCCTATGAAAACAATGTCTATTAGTACTGCCTGCTCACTGTGGCTCTTCCACTGTTTGTCAGTATTGTTTTAAACCCCATTTTATGTCGTTTTCTGATCAAAATCTTAATCCTTACAAATGGACAACCCAAACATAATATCGGACTGAAGTGTAAAACGACGGATATTGAATTTAAATAATATCAGAACATTTGCATATTAGTTCTGCTCTAATTCAGTTAGCAACAATAAATAAAACATAATATTATTGCTTGCATAATTTTTGTATAAATTTTGTTTAAAGGAATGCTCAGGCAAGGCTTTTAGACCGCTACGCACATTTAACAACACCATTTCAACATTATTTCCAAATAACAACTACTATAATAATTGTTTAATGATTATAATAGTAAAATACCGACCTGTATGTTACCGCAAAGCCAGAGCCATGTTAGCCCATTATGTAATGGGTCATTTGTAGCCAAAGCATGTAATCACCTGAGGTCATGATTCCATGTCACACGTGTATTAATTCTGGTTGACAAAATGTCGGTTTGCATAGACCAGGAAGAAACAGTGTTTAATTTATTGTGAAAAGACTATATATACTGTTTTATTCAAAGTTGACCAGTTTTGACAAGCCATTTATAAACAAAGCAAAATGTTATTTAAACCAGATATTTTTATCACCACTGTGACAGTCTACATTGTGTTATGTTATCCGATTTACCCAACAATGTACAGGGTAGGTGCCGCATGCCACAGCGGAAATAAAAAATCAGAGTAAACCTGGTAAATAAAAACACATCGCGTTTGCTAACAGTACCATACATTCACAAATCATCAGGTTTACGCATGGGACACGTAGTAAAAGAGTTAAAACAGACTTCCATGAAAATTATAATTCCGTTTTCAAATATGAATTTTTTTTCAAAATGTGAATTCGGTTTCATCGCAAATTTCATCCATTTTCCACAATTGCAAAAAACCATTGGTTCTACATATATGTATGACTGTATGACAATGTAAGTTAGTTTACTGTGCACTACTATATCATATGATTAACATCGATGACATGCTCGGAAAAGATCAGTTTCATTGGAAAATTTGAAGGAATGACATTCATGTGTAACTTCTATGCAGAATATCTTCCACAATATTCATAAACATGAAACAGTACTCCCAGGCTGCAAAATGACCGGGTTCGCATTGCAAAAAGTGATCTGCTTTTTCATTCTCCATCAAGTAGGAAAAACTGATAATCGCAATTTTAAAAACAAATTGCACCCTGACCTCAACTTTGTAAATTTTTTACAAAGAAATGAAGATTTGTTTGAGAGCATCAACTGTGCAAACTGCACTAATAAAAACAATAACTGTGTATGAGGTGAATCATATCCATCATTAAACACTATCATTTCTGCATTCAGTGCAAGAGCATCCACCTGAGGTTCGATGGGTCGACGGATTATAAATCCTCATTTTTTTAATGTCAATCGCTTCCAAGTTATATTGACACTTGGTCACAGAGGAAACCTGCTGCCATGTAGGCTAATCTTCGAATAACAGCAATGGATCATATATGTGATTTTCTAACAGACAGGATAGTACACACCATGCAGCCTTTGATAGACCAGTCATGGATCACTGTATGCAATGGGAAATAACCCAGTAAGTCCCCTGAGGAGGATCAATTCTTAGATTCATTGAGCCCCAGGTGGATACTCTGGTGTTGTATTACATTCCTTTCCTGTGTGTCTACCAGTATTCTCTGCAAGTAGGCTATATCCTACACAACAAGCTTGGCCTTTCACCAGGAATTTTTTAAGGCGCTTACATTTAAAAAATTCAACGATAATACAGTATATGTATTATAAATTGATGTAAAATCCATGAGTACAAATTTGATAGATTATATCATTTGATCACTAGCTATACAACTATTTGGGAATCGTTACCTTCGGGTAATTTATGTTGCAAACAAAAAGTTTGATCAATTACTTCAAATACATGTACATGTATATGAATTTAATGAAAATTACTGCAGGCCTATCATGTGAAAATTACACTAGCTCCCACTTTTCAGACAGAATTACATGTACATGTATTATTTTCAAACACATAACATTTATGAACTTCACTTGGGATATATCAAAATTACCTCTATATATCTTTCTACTAGTACTGGGTAAATAATTAATCCGTGGTATATATACTTTGTTTCTGAATAGCTTTTCTATGCCAAACCACAACTACATGTACATGTATATTATGTAGAAGTCCATTTTACATTTTGTTTTAACTAATTTGTATTGAATGGCACTACCAGATTTAAGATTGACATATTACATTTACAAGGAAACATAATTGGTAATTAATGTTTTTGTTTTGCAGTTTGGGAACATCTGCAGAAATGCAGCTACAGAAAATCAGTGAATCTTTAGTTCCAACTGCTACAAAGCAGGAAGTGCCCAAGCTGTTCCACGAGCCTCATGTTGAAACCGGTTTCCGCCATCTGCATCAACCATGGAGCTATTACTTCTTCAGTCTATTCCAGATCCACAATGAATGTATGAATTCCTGGACTCACATTATTGCTCTCTTTATGACACTTGCCAGAATAGTCATCTTTGCTAGAGAGTTTGATCTACTGTATGACAAGTTCATGTGGCCCTTCACAGCAGGTCTACTTTCTATGATTGTCTTATATCTGTGCAGCAGTTTTGCTCATTGCTTTCAGAACAAATCGGAAATAGTTCATTACACATGCTTTATGATTGATTATGCTGGGATTGGATTGTATGGCTTAGGAAGTGTCATCGTTCACCATGCATACTGTCTCCATCCTACCATGATCAAAAGCTTTGTACACACTTATTCCATCCCTGTGGGAGTAGTACTTGCCATTTTGGTCTGCATTTGCTGCTCTATTTCCAAGACATTCTACAGCAGACCGTATCCTTTTAGCAGACGTCTCTGGCAGTTGATGTCTGTGTTTGCTGTTTATATATGGTTGATTCTTCCCGTATGGCACCGTGTGCACCTCTACCTCACAGACCAAGTACCTTGGGATTCTGGAATGGGACATCATATCCAGCAGATGATGTGGTTTTTCACTGGAGGCTTTTTTTTTGGAAGTGATATTCCACAGAGGTTCTTTCCTGGAAAGTTTGATTTCCTTGGTCACAGTCACCAGTGGTTTCACATCTGCATCATGATGACGTCATACAAGCAGCTGGATGCCGTGTACCATGACATGAAGAATTTGAGAAATGAACCAATGGCTATTATTCACCCTTCACCGACTTTCAATAACACATTTGGTGCTATTTTTCTTGTTATATTGGTCAATATTTTGAGTACTCTTGTATTCAGGGAAGTTGCCAAACATAAAATTGCCAAAGAATCAAAATGTAATTAGTAGGATTCTGTTAGTAACTATTAGACCTGCTTGGAAAGTATTTGTTTACATTTAATGCAGATTAGTTTGGTGGGGAAAACATAGCAGCTAAGCTTCAATTAAATACTAGTACTTTTATACCATATTTCAATTGCTTAAACTTTTGCCACTATAGTATTTATCTTTTTTTTTGCCAAAAGTAGTTGATATTAATGAAACACCATCAAAAGTATATTGCTGTTAGAGATGTATCCCTGTTGAAAACTTTTTATTAGTTATTGTTTCAATGTTTCCTTAGAACGAATATGGTAATTAACAGCCATATCTAAATGCTTTTAATTTGTATTTCCACCAAATTGATTCTACGGCAATACAGTTCATGAACTGGTAGTAGAAAATCTAGTGTTAATGGTCATTTTCAGTGTGTTATCTACAACGTTTATTTAGTTTAAAAATTGTGTATCACATTGTGCCTCTGTCCAATTCTTGTCCAGCCATTCATATAAATACTTTATGACTTTATGTGATGGAAGACTTCACAATTCCCATTTTCAACTTTAATTATACTGTAGATACATATAATATCATCATCTAGGAAAAGTTCATCAAAATGCCTGCATCTTTTCATTTCATGTGCATTTCTTATAGACATTTTATTATTTCTGGTGATTAGAAAATCTTGAAAATTTAAATGGCTTAGCAAATTGCATGAACATGCATTTCATTCATACTTTGATTATTCAAATTATTTGAGTGTAACTAATTTAATTTTGTTTATCTTATAAACCCATTTACCGTCCAATAAGACAACAACATGTAGCTGTTGGTTATTAGATGTTTTCATGTGTCGCATTTCAACCGATGAGACTAAATATTACCGGTACTCTCACAAGTTTAATTGTCACAAAACTTATTGGCTATTTCCGTAAAATATAACACAAATTATTACATCTTCTTGTACTTATTATTATCATTATATTGATGACATTTGTTAACTACATCATACATGTACCAATACTGTAGATCTACTATTATGTAAAGGTGCAGGTCAATTATTTAAGGAATGCTACAGTAGATGCATCAAAGCCTAGAATTACATATATGTGATATAACAATCTGCACTGTAAGCAAACTTTATTTGATTTCTAACAACAGATCTTGCTTTAAAGGGATATGTGTGTCAAGTAATCAATCATTCCTGCTTTATAAATGTATTTTCAGTGAAAACGAAAAGTTGACAAGAACTGAAGACATAAATAGGATTATTTTTATGCATCTTAATGCTTGTTAATTTTAAATGTTTATTTACACAATTAAAAACTTGGTAACTATTTCAGAAATGTGTGTAAATGGTTAAACTTAAAAGTTTAATTAGGAAATGTTCTGAAAAACATATAGGAACTATTGTCAAAGGAATTAAATATAATTGTGGAAGGATTATCCGTTCCAATTAGTATCATGGTAGATTAATGCATGTGAGGGTTTTATGGGTTAAGACTAACAGTCTTCCAGAAATAAAATAGATGTAAATATACATTCTATATCAACAATCATCACTATGGAGAGAGATACAACTATCTTTCTGTATCAACTATCAACACTGGAGAGAAATGTAAATATACATTCTTAGTCAACTATCAACACTATGGAGAGATGCAAATATAATATGTTCTGTATCAACTATCAATAATCATCACTATGGAGAAATGTAAATATATATTCTGTGTCAACTATTATCCCTATGGAGATAGATGCAAATATACATTCTGTGTCAACTATCATCACTATGGAGATAGATGCAAATATACATTCTGTATCATCACTATGAAGTAACGAGAGCATGTATAATAAAGTCATTTCGATTTTGGAATATTGTGAATCTGCCACAGGTTTTATATTTCACTTACAATTTATTACTGTTGACGTTACTGGTTTCTTGAATGTTGGCTGATTGCCATTTTCGTGTTAACAATTGTTTAATTAGTTTCATTTAGTTTCCATTCATTGTCTAAACATTACTTTTCCATTTCTATGTGTTTAAAATTGTATGGCTTGTGCTGCTTTTTTTAAAATGATATATGACATAAACCAAACTTAAATTATTTAATGAATGAATATGTCTGTTCAAATGTAGGTCCTGATTATTGTCTTAATTGTTGAACATTGTGTTCATCACTCTTGTTGTATCACCTCTCCATGTATGTGCCTGAAAAAAGTCACAATTTTACCTGGGTATATAAAAGTAACACAATTTTTAGGGTTAGCATAAGTTGAAAGGATGAGCATTATTTTTAGGGATAACAATTTTTCTTGTGGCTTTTTTTTCTGTAACTTTTGTCATAGAACCCTCCATATATATATGCATGCTTTTCTTGGATACCTGCCACCAAGAAATCTTATCCGTTTCTCTTAGATTGAAGGGGAAAGGAGCAGAACTTTGTAACCTTTTAATCTTTACATAATGTATATAATGTTTATAGTTGCTGGTTCACAAATTACTGGCTTTTGTAATGAAACTATTTGATTTGAAGTGTTTGTTACACCAGTGTGATGTTAAAAAATGGCCACAACATTGTTTTATATAGATGATGATCTACAACATCAACAAGATGCCTTTTGTATTAATATTTGTAAGTTCAATTTGATTTTTTTTTTAAATTATCTGTAGCTTCAATTGTGTGGCTACATGTAGCTTGGATATAAAGACAGTGGATACCAACATTTGTCTTATTTACAAGATTATTTTGGCAGCTCATCAATTTGAATTTACTGTTACAAATGCATCATTGTCAATTATTTACTAAATTGAACTTAATGTTTTCTCCACTCTTAAGACATTCATTGTGTTAGTGATTCAAATATCAAACCAATTATACTTACAGTTAATTCTATCTAAACCGATGTATGTTATTACCGGTAGACTGAATGCTGGATTAGTTGAGCTGGTTTATACAGGGTTCACTGTGTAACAAGATATTTATGTAAAAGCACTTTACACTTGTTTTTTGGGCACGTGAACACAAATTTATACTATGAAATACAGTTTGTTATTTTTATTGTTTAATATATATATATATATATAAATTTTGTTAATTCTAGAAAATTCTATTATACATGTACATGGTAACATGTGTGTATTGTATTTATTAATATTAGATTTTATTTTTATTCAAAGATCATTAGCATTGTTGGTTGAGAGGGAACAAGACGTAGGGTGGGCACAAGAACATCCATCTGTGGTTTGAGAGGTCGAAGGATCGATCCTCCTCAGTGGATTTACTACAACCAGTGTTCCATGACTGATATGCCAAAGGCTCTATTGTGTACTATTCTGTCATGGAAAGTTCATATACAATATTACTGTTACTCAGTATAGAGTAACCTACATGTATGTGTCGGCAGCAAGTTTCATCTGAGCAAAACCATGTGTTTGACATCCAGTAGCCACCGATTATTAATCAATGTACTACCCCAGTGATGTCGTTAAGCAAACTAACTTTAACTTTATGTTGTTTGAGATCATTTGTTATTATTATAGAATGAGCACGTCTGTGCAAACCATGTACAATTATCGTGAAATACTAGTAACCAAACTAATCATATTTCAGTTTAAATCTGAACACATTTAGTTTGGGTCATGACATCACCATTCTCGACCGTACAACTCCAGGAAAATGTTGACTCATTAGATAAGCCGACCCCAACCTTTGACTCAATAAATTATGTACCAAAAAGTCGGCTTATACACAGCGATATACGGTATTTAAATAAGCAACAAAATACAAATCTTGAGGCATATAACTTGTAAATTGATAAGATGGGGTCATAGGAAACAAGTCCCCAAAATGTAAACGGCTTATGCAACCACCTATCTTCACCTGCACATGGAAAGCAGACACTGCATTGTGCAGTAGAAGTCACCATCCATTTTCTTAAAAAGCATGCATCGCTTTTAGGTTGTTTAAAGCCATGGATGCTCGAAACCGGTATCGGGCAACACCATGTGGCATGTCTGTTCACTGTAACTCAGAGTGTCATTGGGAGTCTGGCAGTGATACCAAGCCACTGGATCAGTTGTGTTTGCTCGTAAAATTTCCACGAGTACCGTATGCATATTGCCCTGGTTCTATTCTCAACACTGACAAAATGAAGCATGCTTTTACAACAATGAAGGACTGAAACATCATGACTTCTGTTACAAATTGCTCGTACACTATCTGCATTGCAAATGTAGATGAATACAGGTGGTTGCATACAATTCTAAATTTTGGGGTCACTTTGTTTTCTGTGACCTAAGTTTATCAATTTTGTGTCCATCTTACCTTTACATGCTCCTTTTTCAAAATTGATAATCAGTGCAACAATTCTTTAGACCCTACTGCAGATTCAATACATGGTTTATAATGTGTCCATACATAATCTATAATTGGTTTCTTGTCATTGCCTAATTCAAACAGGCTGCCTACATCGTTTTTCTATATATGACATAATGGGTGACTCTTCAATAGTGATGCTGAGTTTATTTTTAGCATTCAAAAAGATAGAAATATCCATTTGCTAGAAGTTCCAGATCTTTTTTTACTATGGGAAAGATTTCTGTTCACCATATACATGTACGTGTATATGTATATACAGTGAAACCCCTCTAAACTAGACCCTCAGTAAACCGGAATTCCCTCTAAAACCAAACATATTTCAAAGTCCCAAACAGCCTTATGTGCTGTATTTAAACCTCAGTAAACCAAACACCCCCTCTAAACCGAAGATTTTACTCGGTCCCTAGTGTGTTCGGTTTAGAGGGATTTCACTGTATATAATTATTATGTTGTTTGTCCACAGTCAACTCTTATTTTCTATTATGATCCTAATTTATTTATTTTTAGTCACTGTTAACATAATTAATATTTTAATCATTTCAAATTTTTGTCCAGTATTGTTCAAATTAGATGCACATATATATTAATATCTGCCAAACATAGAGTATATATTATATAGAGGATTTTATTTGGACACTAGCTACAGCGAGTTTAATATTCTATTTATTACTCCAGATATTTTATTGTGAAATGCTTTTCAAAACCTATTACATACATGTGAATGTACCGGTAATGCTGAAAATAAGGAAGATGAAATGTGCAGTTCTAAACAATATACATGTACATGACGTCATATTCATAATTTATCATGTCATAGTTTAGTAACATTCCTGTCGGTGGTTGAAATGTTTTTAACAACCCAATCAAATGACACATTATACCTACCTATGTTTGATAATCTATTATGATATTTATTTTTTCAGTTAGAGTACCCGCTGGTAATATGGTGGTCAGTGTCCAAAAACTTGGGATTTTTATCACATTTTGTAATATCTTTATCAATACTGGCTTTGAATACGTTTTGAACCAAGTATCAAGCTGTATGTGAGCTCTAGCTCATTTGTTACTGATATTTACATTGTACACTTATTATAAATGCCTTTTTGTGTATACCATATTAGAAACATGGGATTTTTGTTAGCATTAATAAAATTATGTTTTTGCTGTTGTGTAAAGAAACTAATAATCATAGCTATGGTTCCTCAGAGAAGACAATTTAACAAAATATTTAAGATATTGCACAAACAATTTTTTTTCTTTTAAACCAACTTACATAATTTTGTATATTTTTATCACTTTGTATGTTCAATACATGACTGCACAGTTGGTGTCTGGTGATATGTGCACATGTTCCTCTATAAAGGGTATATATATATACATGTATATGGATTATTTTACAAACAGTATCTGTTATATATTATATGTAACCACAATAATTGTCTAGTGCAAGTGAATATTTATAGATGTTATTTATTTATAGTACAATTTTATTTCTTTGTCAACATTTAGTTTTTAAATCTGTTAACCATGGCTGTATATTTGTAATCTTTTTGTATGTGTGTTAGCATACTAAAGCATAATGAGCAAACTATAATAGTCATAATAAATTATCAAAAACAAATAAACTTGATCACTATGTGGGTTTCGAATTGTACCATGGGGAACAGTACATTTGAAATGATAGAATCCGAAGTCTTGAATAGAACCCGGAGTCTCGACTGTCTGTTCAGTACATATTTATTTGTATGTACAAAAAAGAGTTTTCACACAAGCATGTCCAAAATAATATAACTATCTCCAATAGTACCTGAATCTCTACTAGTACTTCAGGTCTCAAATAGTACCTGCTTCCATACTTGTACATTTACCTCAGGTCTCATATAGTACCTGCATTTCTACTAGTACCTCAGGTCTAAAATAGTACCTGAATCTCTACTAGTACTTCAGGTCTCAAATAGTATCTGCATTTCTACTAGTACTGCAGGTCTCAAATAGAACTCTGATCAACCCTGCACTTGACAAAATAGAACACTCTGGGAAGTAATCAAGTATTTACAGTATAACTTAAATCTGTATATGTATGTACATTTGTATTTTGATTTTTATTTCGACATGAGCTTAATCACAGACACTTGTGGTTAGGATTGTGGTGCAATTTGGAGCGCTGCTATCAAGAATGGATAACGTTCTTACAGAAGGATTCATCAATATGTCGAAATTATAAAATAAAATTTATCTTTGCTCATTCTCCTTTTAAATGTTCATAGATACTGTAATTACATCATAATGTATAATCTGTATACTTAATACAACATAGTAGATATACATGTATGTTGAAAATTTATGTCATATTTAATATGTAATGACTGGATGTATGAACATTTAATGCCCAGAGAACAAACAAAGATCAATATTGTTTTATAATTTTGATATATTCATGAATTCTATTATAAGGCCTTTGAGCAGCATGGCTCCATATTTTACCACAATTCTAACCACAAGTGCCTTTGAGCTTAATTATTAACAAAGTGTCACAATCATAATAAATGAGCCAATACAAGTTAGCTTATTACTTACTGTAGATCTATTATACATGTGTGTTTAGATTTCATTTGGACATGAACTTACTGAAGCATAATGTTCAGATTACTAGTATAATAAATAAGTCAATATCAGTTAACTTACCGGTATGTAAATCTTTTATGCATGTGTATTTGGATTTCATTTGTACAATTTTAAGTTTACAGAATCATAATAAATAAACTACAGTAATACTAATTATAATAAATTAAAATAAAATTATCTTATAACGTACATGTAGATCTGTTATGCAATATGCATGTGTATTTATATTTCATTTGTATATGCATACTGAAGCATAATGCATAAACTGTCATTTAGTCATAATCAATGAGAACACAAATCTGGTTTAGATTTGTGTACATGTGTATTTGTATTGCATTTGTAGGTTATTTAAATAAGCAAACAAACCAATTTTAAGCTAAAAACTTGTGTTCACGTGTATAACATTTCTTTAAGTACAATTATCTTGAAGACAATACATCTCCATTGCCGGTTGGATGTCTTCAAACTTTAACTATGAACTATACATGATTGAAATCCATATTGATTGTAGAATTATTCATACAGACCAAAGGATGCACATGTGAAATGTGTGAATCATAAAGTTACTATTAATACATCACCTGCCTTGCGTTCAATAGTGCGGGCATTCTGCTACCAACACAAAACGTTTTGACACCGATATTTGCATATAATATAAATGAATGTGATTTGATAGTACACGATCGGCACCAGTCAAATTGTTTGTGTCGGTAGCAAAACGCTCGCACTATTGAAGGCAAGGCTGCTTCTTGCCTTGGGTACAGCCTTGGCATTAGGTCCCGGCCTTTGAATACAGACTGTACCTAAGGTGGAGGAGTATAAATCGCCAGTTGATAAAGCACCTGAAACCAATCATTACCATTGCCCACTAAACTCATAACAACCAGTTCATTTTGTCTTCAGGTTTCAAATGCCACCATTTTGCTTTGTTCAGAACTGGTAGACCAAATATTTATCTCTCTGCAAAGTTATTTTTCATATTTTATGTTCTTATTTTTATTATTTAGATATGTTATATTTATATTTATATTTTCGTTGGCTTTATTTTTCAATTAGTAGTGAAAAACATAACAAAATCAGCCTTACATTCAATAGAGCGAGCGTTCTGCTACCGATACAAAATGTTTTGTCACCCGTATTTGCATCTAACATTAAATGAATGTGATGTGATAGTACACGATCGGTATCAGTCACATCGTTTGCGAGCGCTTGTCATATTGGACGCAAGGCAGCTTCCAATTCATGATGTTATTCATAAGACAGTATTTTTACTGTAACTTATTTGAGTAATATTACAAGAGTATAGAATACTTAGACTCTATATACTAGACAATATATAATTATACATACCAGTATATGTTTAAATGGTGATGGGAATGTACATATATACCAAACATATTATCTTGATACAGATTTTTGCAACATAATTATATTCACTTTCCATTTTAGTTTATTTTTTATTTTTTTACTTCAACTTCTTACTAAATACAATAATTTTATAATCACAATATAAATATTTGGAGTGGTTCAACATTTTAACATACATACAGCAAATAATATTTGGGATCACCTCTCCACCAAATATATAAATACTGTATAATCATGTGACCGAGCAATGACACTATATTGGAAAAGTAGCGCAATAGTTGCTTCCCAGCAGTCTTAGCATTATAAAATAATGTATTTATGGGTAGGTAATTATGGCAATGTGTATTATGTATGTTCCATATTATTTCAGGTCATTACTTTAACTTCGTTTTGTCATTGCTTGGTCACTGTGATGTAATTTTAAATAGAGACTATAAACAAACTTTTATTTTGATGAAATTTGCTTTCATTCTAATCGAATGGAAGATTCAGGCACCTAAATAATTTAACAATTTCTGAGTTTTGTGGTCATGAGATTTTAAGATCACAATTGGTTGTTTTGTGAGATTTATAGATAATGTCTGTTCTGCATATTATGTCTCTCTAGCATATCTTATGTACATGCGACATAAAGTTTTCTCCAGCATGCACTATGTATGTGTGACCCCATCGATCACTACATACATTTATTCAGTGTGTTATAAATAGTTATGTATGCTCAAAAAAAATGGTGAACCACTCATAACCATAATAATTAGTACCTGTAGTAGATGAAGAGTTTTTGCTTCTTTTTTATTAGGTTTATATATAATATGTACCTGTAATCACTTTTGAACTATACACCAGTATTTAATCAAGTGACTACTAGTTTGTTGTAACTACATGTACTGTGAATGCTTGCTTCCAATTAAAAATGTATTATATATAAACAAAATTATGTTAAAACAAATCAAAAACTTTCCCCAACAAATATTGGATATCAATATCTACTAATTGAAAAAATGGACCTGTGCAATTTTTAAACCAATATAAAAGATGCATGGTAGTAAGACACTTCAGAATTATAGTTAGCAGTGTCAAGTTGTACATTAATATTTAGTCTACACCATGCTAACATTCAAACATCCAGAGTTCTAGGACAATCAAATGGCCGGCTCAAAGATGGATGGTTATTAAAATAAATATAAAGTTTAAGTCAATTGCAAATGTGTCCAACATTGGCATATGCTTGTCAATGGTACATTATTACAGGTAATGCTACAAAAGTATTAAAACATGTTTGAGGAATGTTATTCCAGATACTTTATAATGTTTATCCTAATAGGATCAAGGTCTGAATCTGAAAATGGCAAAAGTTTTTGTAAAGTTATAGCATTACTTCCAACTTATGTATGTTTTTATAGTACAATTCATCATGCACAGGAACTTATTTCCATTAGTAGATAAACCAGTACAACCATTGGATATTTGTGTCTTGCCACTGTGTATGTAAGATAATAAAAACAGCATTTTAATAAATTACACATGTTCTTTACAGTATAGTTGAGATGTGTATGTGATAAAATATACAAATTAAGATTATTAATAAATACAATGTACATCTATTCTATTTTCTTTGTATTGAACATTTTAATGATTTATAAGGACATGTTATTATTTATGTGATTCACCAGTTAAACTCATTCACTATTTCCACAATATCCCTATCCTTATACCTTTTGATTTATTTTAGGTCTATAATCAAAATTAGTATAAAAAAAAAAAACTTAAATTTGTTTTGCCTCATTGTTTCACCAGCCATGAGATCATACATGTAGCTTCATTTTGACTTCAAAAAGAAAAATGGTTACCACAGAAAATTTGTTTTTGCTTTATAACAGACAATGACATCCAAGTTTACAATAGGAACATGGACACTGTGTTTTGTGTGTTATTGTAGTCTGTATATTAATAATGATGGAGTATTGTTGAGTGCTATACATTGTTACATTGATCTGGAAACTAATGTTTCCACTTTCACTACATGCATATACTGTATATAAGAACATGATTCTACAAAACACAAACTGCTATGAACTGACATAAATGGAACATTTAACTAGTAAAGGGTATATAATAGTATATATTTTTAAAACTGTCCATATTGTTCAAAAGAGCAGCTGATAGGCAGAAAAACATCTATGTTTCAAAGTTTCGTAGTCTGTATAAATCCGTAGCAATTTGTGATTGGTGGGAACACACCTATGTAAGTCTGTAACAGTGTTTGGTTGGTGGAAACACCTGTGTAAATTTGTAGCAACTCATGGTTGGTGGGAACACACCCGTGTAAGTCTAGCAACTCATAGTTGGTGGGAACACACCCGTGTAAGTCTGTAGCAACTCATGGTTGGTGGGAACACACCCGTGTAAGTCTGTCGCAACTCATGGTTGGTGGGAACACACCCGTGTAAGTCTGTAGCAACTCATGGTTGGTGGAAACACCCGTGTAAGTCTGTAGCAACTCATGGTTGGTGGGAACACACCCGTGTATGTCTGTAGCAACTCATGGTTGGTAAGAACACACCCGTGTAAGTCTGTAGCAACTCATGGTTGGTGGGAACACACCCGTGTATGTCTGTAGCAACTCATGGTTGGTGGGAACACACCAGTGTAAGTCTGTAGCAACTCATGGTTGGTGGGAACACACCCATCTATGTCTGTAGCAACTCATGGTTGGTGGGAACACTTTCTAAGTGTGATTGTGTATATGTGTATTGCATCCTGTATTTACTGTGATATCCTTAGTTTTCACGTGTTGTTTTGCCAAATTTACAAAGTACATGTACCAATGACCAACAAATAAAGATGTTTTATTAAAATTGCAGTTATGTATCGTTTCTGTTATCATTTTGTAGGTTTCTGTTATCAATGTATGGTATACAAATGCATTACTGCATGGTAATATGCTATTTATACTAAAAAGTGGTAGGGGCACATTTGCACGTTGGTCTCCCAACACTCCAAAAAATAGGCAGGTGGGGGTGGCATTTCTCCCACCAAGCACTGTGTGCCAAAAAATCACACAAAAATTGGATAATGTTAAAAGCTTTGTTATTCCGCCACCAGGTAGCCTATATAAAAACTGAAATGGACCAGTTTGGAGGTTCAAGTGGTTCATGCCATAATTTTATATCAACTTTTCTCAGCACCCACCACTTAGGATTTTGAGACTTTTTTAGATTTCGATGGGTCGAAGGATCAATCCTCAGTTGATCCATTGGGTTATTTCACATTCCAACCACTCATCCAAGACTGATCCATGAAAGGTTGTTATGTGTGCTATCCTGTCTATGGGAAGTTCACATAAAAATCTTTTGCCGTTATTCGGTAAGAGTAGCCTATGTGGCAGCAGTGGGTTTCCTGTGTGACCAATCGTCAATATAAATGTGCATTCGGCATCCAATAATTGCTGATTAATAATTAATGTGCTCCAGTGGTGTTGTTAAATATACTTCTATGTTGAGGGCAGCTATTGAGAATGTTTTCTGGTTCCTGAAATCTACTGTTCCAGTTTGAGGTTTGTATTTGCTGGTTTGCTTTGAATGTTCAGATTCGACCAACCTTGTGGGAATTAATATTTTGTATAAAAATGTTATGCAGGATGTCATCTCTTATTAATTTAGTACCAGTGTAATAGAAATAGAAGTCTGTAGGAATATAAGTCCGACACTATTGATAATGCTATGGGACCTACATACCTAAGAATCCTAGTCCAAACCAGACTTTTATAAAACACATAATTTTATTGCACTTTTTCTTACATTAACTCTAGGTAATAACTAATTTTATTTTATTATTTAATCCATTTTGTTAGTCTGCAGTTATACACTTTGTGGGGAGCGGGACGTAGCTCAGAGATAGAATGTCTGCCTGCGGTGGGATGGGTCGAGCAATCGATACTCCACAGCAAAAACATTTTTATGGGCTATTTTCCTTTCCAGCCAGTGATCCACGACTGGTTTATAAAATTCTGTGCTGTGTTCTATCCTGTCTATGGGAAAGTGCACATACAAGACCCCTTGCTGTCAATCGTGGAAGAGTAGCCTATGTGGCGGCAGCAGGTTTCCTCTGTGACCATGTGTCTGACGTCCAATAACCGCTGATCTATAATCGATGTGTTTCTAGTGGCGTTGTTAAATAAAACAAACTTTACTTTATACACTTTCATGTACAAGTATTACATGTAAATGATTAGTTTGTCTAACGACACCACTGAAACACATTGATTATTAATCAGCGGTTATTGGATGTCAAACGCACAGTTATATATATGGCTACTCTTCTTTGAATAACAACAAGGGATCTTTTATGTGCATTTTCATATAGACAGGATAGCACACACTACGACCAGTCGTAAATAGATGCACAGGTAGTAAGAGGATAACGGAGAATTGCAATATAAAGTCAGTAGTTGCCATGGGTCCTCAGATCTCACGTGTAGGGTGACCTCATTAAAACAATTTATTTAAAAAAAAGTATATTTCGGTAGTGTTCCGAATCCAACCTTACATTCAATAACGCGAGCGCTCTGGAATTATGTGAGTGGCACAGGTCATATCACATTCATTTATATTAGATGCTAATACCGGTTACAAAACGTTTTGGCTGATGTTTGTATCGAACATTAAATGAATGTGCGTTATGTTCAATAGCGCGAGCGTTCTGCTACTGAGACAGCGATATTTGCATTTGGTCGGTACCAGTCATGTAGTTCCAGAGCGCTCGCCCTATTGAACCCAAAGCGCTTGACATGTCTCGGCTATTTCCGTACATGAACACAAAGACTAGCTCGGCATTTCCCGTATTGTATAGTATTGTATCGGTACGATTATTTACCAGGAAAACGAAACTACGTGAATAATTATTAATTTTATAAAGTAAAACTTAACTGTCGGTACAACAGCCGCCCATTGACAGGCATGATTTGAGGAAGTCATCGTTTGTCAGGTATTATTGTTACTTTAGTTAAGTTCTAACAATAATATACAAAAGCTAGTTAGATACGTTTTTAAACAACGAGTTTCATAAGACATTCCGGGTGTCCTATTATCTTAGTTCATCAACGATAAACGTAGATGTTCGATGTCTTGTTATACATCTAACCAAACGTCTACTCTTGGTGAACTATTATCTGTAGTAATTTCTTTTTTACAATTACATGCTTTAACTTAAGTGTTAATTAATCATTATGAACTTTCCGATGCATTTCCGCCTTTAAAATCGTACAGAAACTTGTTTTATGCTATTCAAAAGGTACCAGTAATGGTTAATTTATAAAACTCGCCTTTCGATAAGTTTTACAGTAATTTTGTTTTGTAAATGTTTATACCGAATTAAAAATAGTTAGCAAAATACTTTTAAAGGATATCTACACGTAGGCATAGATCAGTGCAACAAGAGTGTACCTGATGTCCAATAGGTCGATGGATCGATCCACCTCAGTGCACCCACTGGGTTATTGCCATTCCAACCATCCTGTCTGTGGGAAAGATCCCTTGCTGTTATTTTAAGAAGAGCAACCTATGTGGTGGCAGTGGGTTTTCTCTGTGACCATCCAATAACCAGTCACCACTGATCAATGTGTTCCGGTTGTGTCGTTAAACAAACTTTATCTTTTTTAATATGACTACTAAATTGCCAGGATGTTGGTAGACTGGTGTTTGGATGTACAAAATGTAATATTAAGTTGAAGTATTGGTGTGGCAAAACCATATGGACATTTCAAAGAGACAGGTGTGGAAAAAATCTACTTCGATAGAAAGTGGATGATATTTTTAATTACCTGATAACAGGTTTAACCTATGGTTTAATATTTCTGCACACCAGTGGGAAATCGACAACTAATAACTATGTAAAATTTGATTTCATAGTTATTTTAATTGTATACGTTTTGATAGGTGTGTTAGTTAGTTAGTTAGTTAGTTATAACGTATTTACATGCTTATATCCAATTAAGGTTCAAGCACATCTGTCATGGTCACACAGTCCAGCCGCCTCGGCTGTCTGCCCACGACAGAAGTTAGTGTTAGTATGAGAGAGGAAAC
>JAULBR010131317.1:7563-18515 GCA_032355825.1 Melanodrymia aurantiaca
CTCTAGAGACAGACAATGAACGCTTGTCACAGGAGCGCACCATGGCATTGAAGGTATGTGTTTATAGACAACATTGGACAGCTACAGACTCAGATTCATACTCTAGAGACAGACAATGAACGCTTGTCACAGGAGCGCACCATGGCATTGAAGGTATGTGTTTATAGACAACATTGGGAAGCAAACAATGTTTTACTGATTGCACATACCACAGCATTTGATGTACGAGTTCAGACAGTTATTGTTATTTTTCTCAGCATACTTAAAATGTGAGTTTTGTTGAGCATGTCACATGTTAAATGAGTAATAAAGATTCTGATAGTAAAATGTGTATTTCTGTTTCAGAGACTGGACAAATGTGTTACTGCCAAGGAGGAGGTTGAGAGTGATCTATATTCAAAGGTACAACACAAAGTTTTCTATTGTAATCATTACAGCTCCATGCATATAGAGATGATTAATTGCTTCACTGTCAAACTCAATATTTTAGGACTAAGGTGTTACATTTATCATTTGAGTTACACAAGATCTGCCATTACATCAACGAAAAACTCCACTGGATTGCAAAATAGCAATGGCACATTTAAAGAGATTATTTCACATTCAAGTTTATACAGGACGTGTTTGTGTTTTGCAATAGTAAAAGGTGTTCTTTGAAAGACTACGGTCTGTGTTTAAAGTGGATCGGTCACCAATTGTGGTGCCAAACATTTCTTCACTGTTTCACTTTCAGACAATAGAACTGGCGAGGTGTAACAAGTAATGTTACGTAACAATGATATTTTGACATTACCGTTCATGTTTAGAATCATATAATCAATGTATGCTATTCTAGACAAACAAGAATGTTCAGTGTTTTTTCTTCCGTTAACATAGTTTAGTAGCGTACAACTTGTTTACTCTATCATCACATAATTGTACTGTGGACAAACTAAGGTACCATGACAATGGTTAAAAGGTTCATGTAGAATGTTTTTGTTCAGCGTGTTTTCTTATTTGAATACCTCATTGTTTGTTTGTGATAGTGTTACACTGTGTAGCCAAATTGAAAGTCAGATTGTCAGCTTTCTGTGTACAATGGATACATAACCTGCCAGTATATTTGAGATATAATGATTTTCTTTTCTCGTTATAGTTTGTTGCTGTACTAAACAGCAAAAAGGAGAAAATTAGAAGTTTAAAACGTTATTGTAAGTATAAAAGACGTCCGTTTTTTTTGTAAACTTGCACACCAAATCTGACCAATTTTCTTATTATGTCTGTTATTAGAATGGGAAATAACCTAGTAACCTGAGGGAATCGATCCTTCCATGTCTTACAGCTCTGGTGGCCGCTCATGCACTGAGCTACATCCTGCCACACCACAGATACATGAGATTGATCCTCCTTCAGAACCATTGCTTTTTTTCACATTCCAACCACTGGACAGTGGATTGTAACGGGTATATCAAAGGATGTAGTGTATTATATACTGTTTGTGGGAAAGTCCATATAAAAGATCTCCTGAAACAGTATTGAGACCATAAAATTACTGAGTGTTTCACATCCAATAGCCAATGAATACTCTAATAGTGTCGTTAAGCAGACAGACTTATGTTTTATCTGTGGTATTTATCAATATTACGAGTTTATTGTTCTTCTTTTCAGCCTCTGGGGATGAAATCCGCCCAGCAGATGCCAATATGGAAGGTGAGGCCCTTACTATTTTATTAGAAATAACAAATGAGAAAGTCTTCATTGTGAAGCTATCTTTTATCATATCTAAAGGTGTCATAAATATATCAGTCTAAACATGTTTGAATTACCATTAACACACTGTATGTTATATTACTTCCAAAGTGAGCTGCCAATTGCTTTAAATCTTCATTGAATCTAGCTCACTGATAGTAAAAAATATGAATCTTAACTCAGAAATGTATATTAAATTGGTTTTCTAATTAGTTGATGTTCATCCTGGCACTTCAGCACAGAATATTGCTGCTGATGAAGAATCTGCTGATGAAGTTTCCAATAGCAACCGAAATAGCTCAAGACAGTAAGTAGTTGCAATTACATTATTACTATTTATATTTTTATAGTTATTTACTGTGTGTATTTAAGTATTATGAAAATTAATTATGTTGCTGTAAAAATTATTAGTCAAACTGAATTTGATTTTATCTGTTGATTATCTATTGATGTCTTTATTAAATATTAAGTGATCAATGTAAAATTATTCTTTTCACATTACAATTGCTTTGTAATGACTTTTGGACAAAAATGTTTGATTTTAACCATTTAGTTGTGTAGCAGTTTCATACACTATATACTATATTGTTTGATGTATGCTTCATCTATAAGCACTGAATATTCTATTGTTTAAGTTGATTTCCAAACATATCTAAGTTGCTTTTGCTTTTCATATACATTTGTAAACTATTATAAGACACATTTGCTATTACATGTATAATTGTTAGCAGTTTACTTATCATTGATTTGTTTTCATGTTATTTTTACAGAGGAAGTGAAGATGAAAATACTGACGATGAACAAGTATGTACTACAACTCATCCTTTTTGTTGCTTAAATTTTGCCAGCAAGCCAATGAAACAACAATTATTTTTATCTATTGAGACTTAAATTATGATCACTGTTAAAATCCCCAAAACATTTTATAACAAACTTTAATGTGTAGATTTAGTGGTTGTTTTTATTGCAATTTATTTTCTATTATATAAATTGTTCTTTCAGTCCACAAAAACAAAACGTCAGCGAAAACGTCAAACGAGAGCAAAATGTGACCGTGACACTTCACTAGTCCTGGAAGACGATACAGATGGACAGACGACTCCAGTTGTAGCAAGGTACACAGTTATCTTAATGTACACAGCTAGCAGTAATAATCACTGCTAACATGTCTTGTATGTGGCAAGGCTAGTATCAGTATCTTATTAGATGAATGGCGTTTCATTTTATGAGTTATCTCCCTTGAATTGAGAGCTTCACAAATATGTTAGATATTGGTTACACAGATTTCAAACTGTTGGTTGAATTGCTGTTAAAATTTTATAATATTTTACAACTTTCAACATGTCAGTCTGAAATCAAGCGTAACACTCTTATGTGGTAACTTTAACCATTAATGACATGAAGCAAAACGTCATGACTATAGGATAATTTAACTGATGTTACAGAGCACACCATCACATCACGAACAGGTTAATGTATGTTGAAATATGGTTTACATAAAATTCATCTTATTTGTAGGCCAGCTCGACGTGCTTCGGGCAGAAAGAAGCAAACTCCATCCAAACCAGTTTTACCAAAAGTGAACTCCAAGTCTTCAAATAGCAGGTAAGACCGATTGTTTGATGATTGCACTAAAACAAAATACACAGCTATCCCCGCCAGCGTGCACCAAGTAAGTTAGTTACACACAATAACAGCATCGCAGCCCTTGTCTTGTCAAACTAATTCAACTCGTTTAGTATTTTCATTCTTCCTCGGGTGATTCATCAGTTTTCCTCTTCTTGCTCATGTGTTGTTTTTCCCAACAATTTGTTGCAAGGTAAAGTGCAATCAGGGGAGATAACCACAATAAAAATGCATCCCTTCAAGTGTCCACAGCATATCCCCAAAAACTGTCTTAAGTGGACAATTCAAATTTTCGAAATGAACAGTTTAGCATGTCTATAATAAATTTGATATTAAAAAATACTCTGGATTCTCTTGGTGTGATTATATATAGATAAAATATATTAATTTGTGATTCCATACAGAAAAAAATATTCTAATGAAAATTAATTAATGTTTATATTTGCAGTTTAAGTGGTAGAAAAGGCAGTTTACGTAAAAGTGGATCAAATTCATCAACCCGCTCATCAGTCAACATTGAACCCGAAGATTTGTTTGAAGATCTTTAACTTTTTTAGAATACTGTGATATTTTTAGCAAACATTTATACACAAGTCAATATTTTCATCAATCATCCACCAACTGTGATCTAAAACCATTTCAACAATTGTTGGCTTTGTGACATGAGATGAAAGCTTACAACCGAGTCCAATACACGACCAGGAGAGAAGTCACTTCTAGTCGCATGGTACAGACGTACATCAGAAGCTGTGCGGATCCAGGGAGAACCTACTAAACACTGCCCAGTTCATCACTCAAATTGGAATAACTATGATAAAGTTTGTTTGTTTAACGAAAACATGCATCATGATTGGACAGAGCATTTTCCCCGTAATATGACATTTTGAACATTCTGTTGATGTATATAATCGTATAATAAATGTATGTAATTATGTAGACAGTGCTTTTGCTTCTGTTGATACACAAATTCCTACAACTCTTATGTCACCTGCTACTATAAATAATTAGCGTAAGTAAATAAAACTAGAAAACAGTTTTCAGGATGGTAGGACATTTATTTTAATAACTGTACACAATAAATGGATGGAAGTGTATAAAGCTACACAATGAATAAATGGATGGAAATATGTGCTTGGACTGGTTTATTGTCTGTCAACACGATGGATGTATGAATATACACAATGAGTAATGGAAGTATGTATTATTGTCTGTCTACACAGTGTATGGATGTATGGATAAAAGTATGTATTCTGTCTACAATGGATGGATGGATGGAAGTATGTGTTGTGTTGTCTGTCTATACAATGGATGGATGGATGGATGGATGTATGTATTTGTCTATACAATGAATGTATGTATGTATGGATGAAAGTATGTATGTATTCTGTCTATACAATGGATGGATGGATGTATATTCTGTCTATACAATGTATGGATGGATGGATGGATGTATTTGTCTATACAATGTATGTATGTATGGATGAAAGTATGTATGTAGTCTGTCTATACAATGGATGGATGGATGTATATTCTGTCTATACAATGTATGGATGGATGGATGGATGGAAGTATGTATTGTATGTCTATACAATGAACTACATGCATGTCCTAGGACTATACATATACTAGTACACAATGAGTAAACAGCAGTATGTTCTACACATTGAGTAGATGGATGGAAGTTTGTATTATCAGTCTAATAACAGTCTATACAATCTAACTGACAAAACACTGACATGGCCAAATACGTATCGCTGAACAAGGCAGAGTCGAAGGGATATTGCAACAAAGTAGAGATGCCACGTACTCCCAAATCACTGCAAAAGCTTGCATTGAAGCATGTCCTATTTCTATACACCATGAGTGATGGATGTATGTGTATTATCTGTCAATACAATGTGTGGATGGATGCATAATAACCAACTCCGCAATGAATGGATACATGAAAACACTTCAGCATCAATTCTTGGTGTTAAATTAATGTCTGGATGATCAAAATGCTGATAGGACTAATTATACCAGTAAGTGTCTTGTTGCTGCTGGTGAATTATTAAATTAGTACTAATAGCAGCAGGTATCTGTATTGGTGCTGGTGAATGATGTTAGTACTAACACCAGCAAATGTGGATTTAAGTCCTCGAGTGTACCACAAGCCATGTTGAAATTGAAAAATGGCTGATAATATTGCGCATTTCATTGACTTCAAATTAATACTTGACAGTTCCCATCATAAATACGGCTAAACTAGCATCCATGTTAAAGAATGACTTGTTTGGCCAAGTGGTTATGGTGTTGGACTGTCAAGTGCCCTACAAATCAGTGGTTCAAATCCCACTAGTGCACAGGTGTTTTGTTTTCTTGCTTTCGGCACTTGGTGAACACTCCCGTTAATCCATTTTATTAGTCTGATAAGAAAGAGAAGAGAAGTTAATGTTTGTTGTCTGCATAGAACACGTCTCCGTAGTCTGGTAAGGTAGACAGTGACTCCTCCGGTAACGTACACAGTGAAGTCTTGCAGCCAGATTCCAGTTGCTGACAGCTGGTCTCGCCGCACGCACATTTCTGTGTACCGGGTTTTTCCTCCATAATGCACATGTTGTCCAGATTCAGTGATTCTACAAGAAAATGTATAAACATTCAAGTTTCAATTTTGTTTTGGAAATTTTACTTTAATAATATGCTACAAAGTGATTGCAAGTACATGTATCCACACATTCAGATTATCGCACGTGTAGATACAGGACGTTTAGAAAGGGTCAGTGGGTCATATCACTACTTTCTTTATTTAGTCACCTATATAATAACCTTAACCTAAAAATGTTTGTTAATCTAAAAACAAATTAGTTAACCTAAATTAATTTAACCTAAAAAATATTAAAATTCATTTTTGTTCGACCCCCTATAATAATGACTGAATTTGTATCTGTCTAGTAAAATAGAGAAGTATAAAGGTAAAATATAGATACGTTTTAATGGGTTTATGTTTTCACATTCCAAATCCCAAGCTTCTAGTTCAGCATTGAGCACCACCATTGCTTCAATGTCAAGGTCGCTGTCATCATCACTGAGGGCGTCGAAACTCGTAGAGAAGTTCGTGGCACTTTTTGAAATGTGTAAACTATGAAGATCAAACTGGTTGTCAAAAGACCTACAGAAAAAAATAAACATGTAAAATGATTGTGATCATCGGTTAGAAATATTTGTTAAATGCAAACAAAATGAAAAATTGAAGAAAGTTATATATACAGTCAAACCTATCCGTAAATGCCATTCAAGCGACATACATGATTATTCAGAAATGATAGTTAGTTATAACTTATTTACATGCTTATATCCAATTAAGGTTCAAGCACGTCTGTCGTGGTCACACAGTCCTGTCTGCCCACGACAGAAGTGTTAGTGTTAGTATGAGAGAGGAAACCTGCTACTCCAAATTGATAAGTAGCAAGAGATCTTTCATATGCACTTTCCCACAGACAGGTTAGCACATACAACAGCCTTTGCTAAACCAGTTGTGGACACTGGTCGGTATACGTGGTATTACACCTACTCACTGAGCCTGGCGAAGCACTCACTATGGGTTGGAGTTGGAAAGTGAGATCCACCCGCGGGATTCGAACACTGTTCCTACCAGCCTGTAGTCCGTGGAGTTAACCACTACACCACGGAGGCCGGGTTCTTTGTTGGTACTAAATGTATGTGTACATGAACTTGATTGTTGTCATTCGGGTTTGCCACGTTGTCCTACGTTTGTGATAGGCAAATCGGAAAACAGATGCACGCATAAATTTGAAAAGGTGGCAAACCTGAATGACTGTACTATCGTGAATATGTATCAATAGATTACTGAGAAATATCACATGAATATTTATAAATATAATAATGTAATCACAATATGTGACAAGCAAGAAAAAACTTAGTTGAACACATGTGACTAAATATTTATATAAATACATGTATCATATGACTGCAATATAATTAAACATGTTTTATCGAGAAAAAACCGAAGAGAAACAAAATGGCTGTGCTCATTATGCAAATGACCAATGGAGCAGGATGGACTCAACGTTCACAAAAATCTGGTATCATTACGGCTTAGGTTGTAATATGTCATCACCTGCCATCTCGACTTGGTCCAAATATCTGGGCTTCAATTGCGCAGAGATATACACATTTGTTTTCGTTAGAGGTTTTGTTCTGTACGTATTTGACTGAGTGATTGAACACTATACTCACGTGATTGTGAGCTTCTTGAATGTTGGCTGGTCTTGTTTCTTGTCCTTGAAGAAAAACCAGTACACAGCAAAACCTCCAGCAGCCGACATTATCACCAAATCGACAATAGAGAACATTCCGCTGTCGATAGACATCTTGCTACTTCAGATAATAACTATTACTGCCTGCAAAGTCAATATATAGACAGTTAGTTAGTAAGGTAGTTAGTTAGTTAGTTATTGCTTACATCCAATTAAGGTTCAAGAACGCCTGTCCTGGACAAACTGACAAGCTGTCTTGTCTGCCTGTCCAAGACAGAAGTTAGTGGTTGTAGTAGAGAGGAAACCTGCTGCTTCTTACTAAACAGCAAGGGATCTTCTATATGCACTCCCCCAAAGACAGTCTCGTCTGTTAGATTGTAGATTACAAAAAGATGACTACATTCAAGCTTGATCATTAGACTTCCATCTAAAATGTTATGGACAGACTATTCCTTTTTACCATCAGAGCAGGAAGTAGCTCAACGCAAGTGAATTGACCTGAGGTTCGATAGGTCGTAGGATCGATCCTCCTCAATGAACTCATTATGTTATTTCCCATTCCATCCAGTGATCCATGGCTGGTCTATCAAAGGATATGGTGTGTTCTATCCTGCCTATGGAAAGTACATATAAAAGATCTCTTGCTGTTATTCTGTAAGAGTCGCCTACATGGCATCAGGGAGTTTCCTCTGTGACCAAGTGTTGATATAACAATGCATTTGACATCAAATAATCACTAATTAAATAATCAATGTGTTCTAGTGGTGATGTTAAACAAAGAAAACTTTATTTTTGCCATCAATATAAATATTTTAAATTACGAATGGACAAGTGGCCTACAGAGTAAGTTACCTTCAAACCCCAAATGAGCTATTAAAGTAGGATAGTCATAGTTGGCAAAATGGCGTCTCCGCTGGCCAACATTTTTATTGATTATTATGTTGTAACATATAGTATGTACCCTAAGCTTGAAACACACAAAATATTACAATTACCGGTAAATAATGTCATGGAAATCCTTTTATGTCTAGTCGATGGAAAATGGCTGACGTTATCTAGTGAAATCAGCCTATGTCAACTATAACCATCCCCCTTTAATTAAAGCCATACCTTCACATGAATAACAAAATCAAACAAAAGTGCTTCCTCAATGACACGTAATAAAGTCTGTATTCCGTATCCAACAAGAGCTAAAAAACTGGTTTTCATTTAATTCTCACACATTGAACAATTTCACACCATTCTGATCGACAGAAGTTTCGTCTATTAGACGTGTATTATGTCGGTGTCTAAATAGGATAAAACATCACACTTAGCAGTGTAGCACAATTAAAATTACTCGTTAAATATAATATAAACTTACTGTATTCAATTATTTTAATCAAGTGGCAACAGATGCCTATCTCATATACATTGCACTAAGCAGGATTAATTATATGCATTAATAGAACAGATGGTGGACTCAATATTGAACAAAGCTATGAATAGCAACAATGATATGTGTAACAGTACTATATAACACTGTAAGTCTAATTAGATAACATTTATAGCACAAGTTTACACATGAAACTTTTTTTCTTTTTTTTTATACTCGGAAGTTAGTTTCATGTATATGAAAAAAATATATATAAAAATTTATGCATAAACTCTATAACTGTTATTTAATTACACCTACATAAGTCATTGTTGGCTTTGTTATAAACAAAACTTATTTGAAAAAGAATACGTGAAGAAAAAAAAGAAGAAAAAAAAGAATACTAAAAAATTCAGGGCAGTTAAACTTGTCAAAAATTAATGTACATTTTCAAATAAAAATAAAAGTGGTCAGAAACTTTATATTTTCTTTTACTGGCTTATAATATGTTGAGCTCCTCACTCTAGCACTAGTTAACACTAAATATGGTCACCTCCACCAATGAATGATAATAGATCTACATGTGTAATACATCAATTAACCCACATACTTACCGGCAAACATTACACAATTTTGTATTTCGGTTAGCTACTACACTATTACGGTACACATAATATATACCGGTACATGAGCGTTAACAAAAGTGAATTTGTGACTGAAAATGATTGAAAACTATGCGGCTGTGTGCATCATGAGGGTTGAGATTGTTGCCTCCCTCAACGTGTGGAGATCTAGAGATTTTCCTCACTTTGTGGTCAATATTGAGACTTACAGACCTCTGCCTTCTCTCATTTCAAAGAAAAATAGTTACAGATACAAAAAACAAGCATATCTGAAAAACTCCCACTGAATATTCATTATAATTTCAAGTTTTTTAGTCTTACATAAATTTAATGATTTATACATAAAATTACATAATAACATTATTTTACGACTGAATGTTGTCTCTTGACAGACAATTAATATATTATATATATACAGTGAAATTCCTCTAAACCGGACCCTCGGTATACCGGAATTCCCTCTAAACCGAACATATTTCAAAGTCCCAAACAGCCTTACGTACTGTATTTAAACCTCAGTAAACCGAACAACCCCCTAAACCGAACATTTTAATCGGCCCCAAGTGTGTTCGGTTTAGGTGGGTTTCACTGTACTATATATATATACTCATGGCTGCACTTCTAGAAAAAAAATCAATTTTGTTCATCCTTACTCATGAATATATCCAATATGCACTTAAAAATTATATACATGTATGTACATGTAGTGCTCAGCTGAAAATCAGATGCACATTTATGCTATTGTGGTCAAAATAAATATGTACAGTTTTAAAGATAAGTTTGTTTGTTTAACGATGCCTCTGGAACACATCGATTATAAATAAGCGGTTATTAGACGTCAGACGCATGGTTATATAATGTATATTGACACATGGTCACAGAGGAAACTCGCTGCTGTCATATACTGACATAGGCTACTCTTCTTTGAATAACAGCAAGGGAACTTTTATGTGCACTATCCCATAGACAGGATAACACACAACACGGAATTTGATAAGTTTCCAGTCGTGTATCACTGTTTTATTTCATTTGCATTGGGAATAAATGCAAAACATCGCATTCTCTGTTAACAGCCGGAACGTCCTCTAGGATACCGTCCTCTAGGATACCCGGTACTTACTAACTTAGTTGGATTTCATTAGTCTGTATTAATGGAAAACATCACACATGATAAATAAATCATATATTGATAATGAACAAATCATAACGCAGTTTGGACACATAACATATTAATTTTAGAGGCGTTCAAAATGTTTAAATAGTCTACTCTATAACATATACCATTGATGACCCATGCTTCGTGATAGTTAAGCTATAACGCGTGCACTGTACGTACACACGTAAGGTTGTAGATATATGAGATTA
>JAULBR010131428.1:0-18507 GCA_032355825.1 Melanodrymia aurantiaca
ACAGGCTGGTAGGAACGGTGTTCGAATCCTGCGGGTGGATCTCACTTTCCGACTCCAACCCAGAGTGAGTGCTCCGCTAGGCTCAAAGGGTAGGTGTAATACCACCTATACCGACCAGTGTCCACAACTGGTTTAACAAAGTCCATGGTATGTGATAAGCTGTCTGTGGGAAAATGCACATGAAAGATCCCTTGCTATGCTTATCAATTTGGAGTAGCGGGTTTCCACTCTCATACTAACACTAAATTCTGTCCTGGACAGGCAGTCGAGGCAGCTGGACTGCCTGACCATGACAGATGTGCTTGAACCTTAATTGGATATAAGCACGTAAATAGGTTATAGCTAACTAACTAACGCCTCAGGACACAGGTTTATCTGTGATTCCAGACAGCACGCGCAATACCATGCGGGCCATAGTCATTTTGATACGCCCCTTCCAGCACGGCATGGGGGTAGAGAATACTATAGACATGCCTGTGTATCTCACAACGAGTGCATTCTGAGTGTATCTAATGAAAGCGAGTCATGTATGGAAAACATGACTTGGCAGAAAAACGATCTAAATGTGTTTGTTTGTTTAACGACACCACTGGAACACATTGATTATTAATCAGCGGTTATTGGACGTCAGCTGCATGGCTACACTTAGTCTCAGACGTAACCCGCTGTCGCCACATAGGCTACTATTCTTCGAATAACAGTAAGGGATATGTTATGTGCACTTTCCTATATACAGGATAACACACATAAATTCCGTGGTGTGTGCTATTCTGTCTATGGGAAAGTGCACATAAAAGAGCCCTTGCTGTTTTTCGGTAAGAGTAGCCCATGAAGCGGCGACAGCAGGTTTCCTCTGAACATATGTCAATATAACCATGCGTCTGACGTCCAATAACCGCTGATTTATAATCGATGTGTTTCTAGTGGCGTCGTTAAATAAAACAAACTTTACTTTATTGAAATTAACATTTATTTTGATTTACTTACAATATCAACATAATGTTTATCCACTGCGTTTGGTAATAGCTTAACATTGTCCTTGGACTTCTACAACAATTCTGCCTACAACAATTTAATACGATACAAATTATTTTAAACAAAAGTATACATTAAGCTCCTATAGCAATTTGGATGGCCAGAAATACATTAGAGAAACATACAGTCAAACCTGCTTGAGCGGCCACCTGTATTAAGCAGCCACCTGTCTTAAAGGGTCACCGTAACATTCTACCAAATCATCAATTTTAGTGCATTATGACCTGTATTAAGCAGCCACCTGTGTTAAGAGGCCAATTTTTTTTACTCCCTTGGATGGCTGCTTAAGACAGGTTTGACTGTATATATATATACATGTACACTGTATATATAATCTAAACAAAATATTTTTTGGTAATTTTATTTTAGTTATTGTCAATTTATAATAGTGACCTCTATTGCATCAATGCATGTCTCTTTGATTTTTACCCAAGCAGTTTGGCATTATTTTTGTTATTACAAAATTAACAAGTTTTAATTTAGATTAAAATTTTTAGCAACAACATATGGAGTCAACATCCAAAGGCAAAACATATATGATTTCAAAGCAGACGTTAAATTTTGAATCTTACATGTATTTAATTAAATTATCTGAAAAATTATGTACCAACATTTTATAATTCAGAACATTTAGTCATTACCTGCCAATATAAATAGACCGTTGGAATAATATTCCGGTCAAAAACACACAATCTACTCTATGCACAGAGAATGATATTGGAGATGAATTTCACTATCTTTTTTAAAGACAATTTTGCTGGAATACACACAAGAATTTGCTGAAATTATACTATTATAACAAGAACAACTATTACTTAGTTCAACTGAAATAACCATCAAATATTGTATGGACAGAAATGTTTCTTATTTCTAGTAAACCTTTATGAAGTTTGGGGATCAATTATCGTACCCTATTGTGTGCAGTAGATTAAAAATTTGTCCTCGTTTTCTTTGGAGAAGTCTTAAACAGTGTTTTGTTTTACAAATTTCAGTAATGTGCTTCAGTGCTGTCTTTAAACAAATCAACTTTATCATTTTATTTAAACTTTAGATGAAAATGTTAAGGACAATATAGGGAAACATGAAACCGACAACTTTTTCTCTTCAGGCATAACTAATTACTTTAGCCAATCTGTATGTACTGGTAAATGAGAACTTGGGTCATTTGTGTACTGACTGGGTGTGACCTGGATTTACACATTTTACGATTGAATTGAACAACCTTTAGCATGCTCAAATAACTACTAATCTTCCTCTTTGGCATTTGGTTTCTTGTGTGGTACTTGGCTACTTGTATTTCATTGCTACTCCTGTGTTCTCTAGTTCATACAGACTTTGAAGACGATCGCCGACTTTCTGTTCACTCCAAACATTCCAGAGACGAAACGAGAGCATTTGCCAAGATGAGTCATGCAAAGGTTACCACAGTTTAATATAAAAACGTATTGTTGTAAAGGATATTTATGATTTTTCATTGGATTCAGGAACTATTTCTTGGGTGAGAAAGAAGAAGAAAAAATATGTATTTCTTTTACCTCACGAATGAAATGGTTCCCGTAGTCACTAAAATTTTGTATTTCTATTTATTATATGTGCTAAAATTAATTGATAATTGAGAATATGACGTCAGCAGAATCCAAATACTTTAAGTTAACTTAAAAACAACTTATCCATTTGTACTCTTGAGTCTGCATAATCTGTTCAGAATGGGCTTATTTCATGGATGTGTGGTTAAAATTGAATTTCTGAGGGACTTCATATCATTATCTTGTGAAGGTTTTATATTTTGCATGTAACGAAAAGTATAGCAAGTTTGCATGAATCCGAATCTGAGCATGTTCTGCTTCTTTTTTTTTTTAAATTTAAATGCTTCTACCGCCATTCCTTTTGTTCATTGTGTCTAATGATACTAACTTTACAACAGTAAAAATAATTTTTTCTGACTAGTTGCAATATTTAAAATTTACTTTGATGTGCATTGTCAATCTCCGGGTATTTGTGTATAAAAGTCTGTTCTATAATTAATAAAGAGTAATCTATAAGTTGGTAACAATAGGTTAGTTGGTCAATTAGTTAGTTAACTTATATATGTGATTATATGCAACTGGGATTCAATCACGCTTTCCTGGACAAGCAATCCAGCTGCCTTGACTGCCCACACAGGACAGAAGTTAGTGTTAGTATGGGAGAGGAAACCTGCTGCTTATTACTAAACTGCAAGGGATCTTTTTAATGCACTCTCCCACAGAAAGGGAAGTAAACACCACAGCCTTTAACAACTGGATGGTGTAAGTGTTGTAGTACACCTGCCAATTGAGGCTTGTGAATCACTCACTAGGGTTGGAGCAGGTACGGCGATTAAAATTAGCATCACCTCGATCAGGGTTCAAACCCAGTACCTTCCAGTCTTGAGCTATTGATCTAACCACTACACTACAGATACTGATACAATAGGTTTCTTTTCTGAATTACAGTATGCTTGGAGTGCACTGATATGTATTCATTTCATTTCATAGAGGTTGGGAAGAGAATTGATCAGACAATCATAGGAAAAATACAAAAGATATTCGTATTAACTGAAACGGATGAATCACAGAAATATATTAAAAACCAGGCTAGTGCATGGAATGTTACTGACAATTAATTTACCAGTGTATGAGAGATATCTCTGTATCCATTTGTAAGTTAAAAATGTTAAAAATAGGATTTATTTGTCCACTTACCCGATAGGACTGTAATAGATTTTGTAACCTAGAATATTAATTAATAATTCAGATAGTGATATATTTCTCTTTGCTATCCTGAAACTGTTGCCTGTTCCTTGATGTCATTTTAATACTCTGTCAAAGACAGTTGTAGAAACCTGCCTCAGTATGCACATGTAGTAGTCAATCCTTACCTTCCAATTTAGTTGTTAACTTTAATACTTACAAGACCGTATCAAAAACCTGCTTCAGTATACATGTAGTAAATTAATTGTTAACTCAGATATGCCATGGTTAAGTCCTGGAGAACAGATTATGCAGGTGTCAAGAAAGAAATTTTCGGTGAGTAATTTTTCTTCTCCCCTTATTCGTGCAATACTGGTACACATTATTCATATTACGTTTACCCAAATCTACATACATGTATATATATGATGATTTTAGTCAAACAGATGGCTAGGTAATTTTTGTTATCTGAATACTTTTGGTTAAAGCTAGTGGAATGATCTCTACAAGATTTCAACATGCATTCTTTTATTGGAATACTTACATTATTTTACACTTCACAAACTGACTATGCTGTTTCATCGAATAGGATTTTAATGTCAGTTTGTGAAGTGTAAAAGAATACATTCGATGAAACAGCATAAAATGTACTTTTCTTTTTATACATTTTCCTGTGGGCATAAATGTTGCGACAATCACTAAAGATGGATGATGACATCATGGTATATTTTTCAGTTTATTTATAATTCAGTTTGAGTTTATTGATAACTCAGTTTGCGTTTTTTGATAATTCAGTTTGAGTTTATTGATAATTCAGTTTGAGTTTATTGATAATTCAGTTGGTATGGTATGTTTTGATCAGGTTGTAATTCAGTTTGAGTTCATTGATAATTCAGTTGGTATGGTATATGTTGATCAGGTTGTAATTCAATTTGAGTTTATTGATAATTCAGCTGGTATATGTGTTGATCAGGTTTTAATCTGATTGAGTTTAGGGAGCGGGATGTAGCTCAGAGGTAGAATGTCCGCCTGTGGTGGGATGGGTCGAGAGATCGATCCTCCACAGCGTAAAATATTTTTATGGGCTATTTTCCGTTCCAGCCTATGGGATAGTGCACATAAAAGACCTCTTACTGTTTTTTGGTAAGAGTAGTCCATGAAGCGGAGACAGCGGGTTTCCTCTGAGGCCTGCGTCAATATAACCATGCGTCTGACATCCAATAACCGCTGATTTATAATCGATGTGTTTCTAGTGCCGTATTGATAATTCAGTTTAAGTTTATTGATAACTCAGTTTGCATTTTTTTGATAATTCAGTTTGAGTTTATTAATAATTCAGCTGGTATGATATGTTTTGATCAGGTTGTAATTGTTTGAGTCTATTGATAATTCAGTTGGTACATGTATGATATGTTTTGGTCAGGTTATAATTGTTTGAGTTTATTGCTAATTCAGCTGGTATGATATGTTTTGGTCAGGTTATAATTGTTTGAGTTTATTGCTAATTCAGTTGCTATGATATGTTTTGGTCAGGTTGTAATTGTTTGAGTTTATTGCTAATTCAGTTGCTATGATATATTTTGATCAGGTTGTAATTGTTTGAGTTTATTGATAATTCAGCTGGTATAATGTTTTGGTCAGGTTGTAATTGTTTGAGTTTATTGCTAATTCAGTTGGTATATGTTTTGGTCAGGTTGTAAGTCAGATGGATCTGCCGTTGATTCAGTCTGAGGATGAAGAAGATGATCTGATTGACCGCCAGGGTCAGTGGTTACGACGTCGGAGACTAGACGGAGCGCTCAACAGAGTTCCCGTCGGATTCTACACCAGAGTGTGGAAAGTCTTGGAACGAGTAAGTCTGTCAGCATTATACACAGTTCCAGTTAACCATTAATCAGGCTATTAGTGGTGCTTGTATTCACCTGTTAGTATACACTATATGCATGGACATATTTGCAATGTAGTGAAATATGCCGTGCGTTCAATAGCGCAGGCATTCTGCTACTGACACAAAACATTTTGACACCGATGTTTGTATATAATATATATGAATGTAATGTGATAGTACACGATCAGTACCAGTCTCATAGTTACAGAGCGCTCTCGCTATTGAACGTAGGACTGGTGAATGTGTGTTCTGAAGATAAAATACAAATGAGTAATTTTAACTTTTTTTTACCAGTGCAAGGAATATTGTTATTCAATACATGTATAAATTAATATTGTTTTCCAACTGCCCTACCATCTTACTCGTCGTTAAAGTTTGACGTGGCATTTAGTGAATTAATTACCCAACCATACATGTATGTAATTACCAAATGTAGCCAAATGTCATCAAGATATAAACCAAAAAAACAACCTAGCCACTCCCATAAAAAGTTCTAATATATAAATTTACACCAATTTCATGAGTTATTTTGGTCACAAAATTACTCGTATACAAGTTACTTTGAACAGTGATAAGCTATACTACTTGTTAATAATATAATGTGTGCTTCTTTTACAGTGCCAAGGATTGTCAATCAAAGGGTACATATTAAATCGGGGCCTTACACAAGAGGTTAGTATTGTTTCTCGAAAAGGAAAAAATGTTTACAAACTATAGCAAAATATTTAATACAAGATAGCATATTTTCTGAGTTTTGAGCAAAATTAGTTTAAAGCTGTGTTTTTATATCTTGAATATTTACTGTAGTTTAATTTATAAATACTGGCTGAACGTTAATAGTTATGAAATCAAAAGATCTTAAGAATATTATTTTGATAAATGTTAACGATTATTCTTTCGTTATAGATGACGTCTGGGGAGTTCAAGTTTGCGATGCAAGTCGAGATGGTGTTGAACCGGATTCCTCAACCCGAGTACCGCCAGCTGATGGTCGAGGCGATGATGATTTTAACACTTCTTGTGGAAAACGATGGATTGCACGTCAACATGAACCACATCATTGAGGTGGACAAACTTGTGCGAGAGGCAAACAGCATCTACTTGGCTGACCAGGTTGGTTGGATTTTCTCTTTTCTTGCTGATAAAAACATACAGGAACCTATTGATGTTAGGATAGACGTGAAATAAGATTTACCATTGAACAGGTTGTGTGCTTGTTTAACTTGGAGTGTATGAACTCACATGTTTAGTTTAATAATCTTACTCTCTTATTTTCTATCTTTTAAACAATTGATTCCATGAAGTAATGAAAAAGTAATGTGTTCTTGTATTCTCAGAAAATGCCTGCGGAAATGATTGCTGAATCAGCCGGTGTGGCTGGTGTGAGTCAGCACTTCTACGACAATGCTCCTAGCGGCAGATATGGAACGATGTCGTATTTCTGTCGAGCTTTGTCCAAGATGCACCTTTCTGTGGCACCCACTGACACGGACAATCTAGACTGTGTCATCGGCTGATTAGCGTCTAACAATTAACAATCTAGACTGTGTCATCGGCTGATTAGCGTCTAACAATTAACAATCTAGACTGTGTCATTGGCCGATTAGCACCTAACAATGAACAATCTAGACTGTGTCATCGGCTGATTAGCACCTAACAATTAACAATCTAAACTGTGATCCGGTGACGAATGTTATAACTCAGTGTAGTCGGACACGATCAGTTTAAAACTGGACTGTGTGGTTTGCAGATAAAATCAACCAATAGCAATAGACTTGTCAACCTGTGTTGGGAGTACTTGGTTAAGGTGTTAAAAATACATGTAAATTAAGAAATAGGTGTTGGTCTTTAAAAAAACCACCTCCTATTGTGTTAATTGTCGAACACCTCAAACTAATCGATTTCACGTACTAACATCGTTACAAATGTTATAATGATGCATTAACATTCACTTCATTAGACATTTCCCAAAAATAATCTCCATTTGAAATATTCATCAACAATGCTCTTGTGTTTATATTTGCTAATAAACATCACCCGACTGTTACATTCTTCCCGACGGTGCATGTTTTTCAATCATTGACGGCTTTATTGTGTCCAGCCAGTTTAGTTTGTTTACTCTGAATAACACCAACCTCTGACGAGATTGAGCTTCTGATATTGGTCAAATTGAACTAAAATACCATCAGGTTTGTGTTAGGACTATTAAATGTGAACCATTGTCCAACATTCTATTCAATTCTCAATTTAAGTCATGTTTGCACCATTAACCATGCAGATGAAAACAAACTCTTTTATATCTCCTCTGGTGAACAATACTGCACGGAGAGCGCACGTACGTAATTCAATTCAACCAGATTTGCACGAAAAACATCTATTGTCCAGACTTAAGAGTTACAAAATGGTGATAAAAAGGAAGCACACCTTGACATTTGTCACCACCCCTACCCGGCTCTCCAAACAAAACTACATTTTGACAAACATGCCCAATTATTGAAAAACATCAAATAAGTTCAGTTTTGCATAATACTGTACAAGTCAGTTGTCTTATTTTATAGTTTCCACATGTCCCAGCAGTTCTATGCATACTTCTTAGGATAGTTTTCATCATTTTCTGTGCAGTTCTATTGTAAATAATTCATGTCATTCTGTGCAGTTCTATTCATGTTATTCAGTGCACATCTATTCATCACGTATATTTCTATTCATGTCATTCTGTGCAGTTCTATTCATCATGTCTGTTCCGATATACTAATCTCATTGTTTTTATTCTATTCATTTGTTTTGTGCAGTTCTATAATTCATCAGGTAGTTTTTATCATGTCGGTGCAGTTTTATCATTTTAATTTATCCTCGACAATGACGGAAAAGTGTTTCGAAAAATCATTATAAGTTGTTTAAATATTATATAGAGTTTGTTTATCAAGCATGCATGTCTTAAAGACACTTTTTTATTTTAAATGTTTTTCATGTTATATAATATTGTAGACTCCTGAACTTGTTTGCAAAATTGTGAAAAAATCCAGAATGTAACATAAAAGTGCCAAATAAATTATTATGGATTGTTCTTACAAATATGATTTTAACAGTTTTCTTTATCTTATGTCGCTGTAAGCAACAATTATCAAAATCACTAGCATAGATTTATGGTCCAGGGGCGGGTTTAATGGAGAGGTTATAAGGTTACTTGCAACTGCTATGACATGACATGACACTATAATTACGTAAATAATAATATTTGAGGACAATAAAGTGGTCAATTTAAGTATTGTGGCCGCAAAACGTCGTAGCTATAACTTGTATCGATACTCACGACTGTGGCAGCGCAATCGTTAGAACGACTTTACGCTATCATAGCGCTAAGTAACGTCCATTAAACCGGCCCCAGAGGTTCTAGAATACGGTGGCCCAATGTCCAAGGCCAGTGATTTTCTGACTCAGGCCAGTAAACAAATACATGGCCAGTGAATTTTAAAAGAAATCTAGAAGCCCTGATTTACCACTTCTTTTCAGTTAAAACATGCTATCATCTAAAGTTATCTATTTCTCAAACAACCGTTTCTACCTGAATAATACTTTTCTACCTGAATAATACTAACTGAATAGAAAAGTGATTGCATTACTGAACAACAAAAGAAAGATTTCTTTCACACAAATTTATTTATGTAAGAAAATAGATCAAAATTAAAAAGATAATAGATATATACTTTATTTACTGCAACACACAGTAAGAGTACACACAGCATGCTAAACAAGTAACTACTTTTATTAAACATTTTTCAAAACAACATGTATAATAAACATTTCAAAAACAAAAAATATACATTTGATGCCATAGGAAAAACTTTCACAATTTGTACTTTAGGATATTTAATATCGTGAAATGAAACTTCAAAATCTTGTACTGTTATCCATTTTCGCTCAACACTGGTTTCTGATCGCGCATTACTATTTGCAATTATAACTAGGTTGCACAAGCTATGATGTCACCAATAGCATTTAGTATAAACATTGAATTATGGCATTACCTTTGGCTCTGACAAGAAAATGTTGCGTATGAAGCATCTAACCATAAGGTTGACAATGTATGTGCAGCTAAAATATCAAACGTTGCAGACAACCACTTTACACTGATGCAAAACAAAGTTTGTTTTGGTAATAATAAAATGATTAATACAGCAATATTTAGATATCAGAAATCTGTATACTGTTACTGTCTGCATTGTTTAGATCAAAGCTCTTGATCATGTAATATACCATGTATTACACTTGCAAAAACCAGCATCGCGGAAATGCCATGCTATCAGCAGCAGGACAAATTGGCGAGTTTTCTCGACGATGCTAACATTTTCATAACAGATTGGTAAGCTATTGTAATATATAGTCAATACAAATCCATATCACAATACATTTGTTAAATATCAATTTTGTATGTTTTACTTATTCGAGCAAAAACTAGTGCTGCCAGGATACGATAGATTTGTAAAAATCATAGTGCATACTATAATCATTACCAGTATTACTTCATTTACACTGCAGACAATACCTTTTGATTGGTCAAATGCTCATCACTGAATAAAAACACATTTTAAACATCACTATGTACATGACACAAGATTCCTATCGGTACAGTGTAAGCAATTTGAGAGACAACCATCTTTGGAGACCAGTTGTGTAATTTATATTATCTATGTATTATTTAAATGATTACAACATGCAGATACATTGAGGTGCAGTGCTGCACTAATATTCACTGATTTTCCAACCGATCTTCCATCTTAATCCAAATGATTTACTTTATCTTTTATTTGTAAAACCGCCTTCAATTACTGTAAAAGTATGGTGGCTATCTAAAAATGCAAATAATTGCAAACAGACAAACAGTATGGTACAATTATGGATGTGCATCCTAATTTCAATAATTATGATTACAAACCTGTACAAGTGTAATATATATATATATATAAAATTCGCTCATTTTACCAGACTAGAATTTACAAAACAAAAGTTTCAAAACTAGTGAGATGTATATTTTAAGTTTTCCCATGATTGTTGATTTTGGGTTTTTTCCCTCCACCTGACACTTTGTCGAAACATTATATAAAATGAGAAAATCCCAACCAACTGACTATATGTGATGAAGTATGTGTGATGCATGAATATAGCAAATTACAGAATATAAATAATTCGTATCATCCATAATAAACATTTTCAAACAGCTGTAGTTACATTTAATAATGACCGATTATATTGTATGATTATCGCAATAGAAACTTGAATTTTGTATTGTGCATTAAAAACTACCGGGTACATACATATCGATAACTTAAAAGTCATGAAAAACAACGCATATCAATTTTCAGTAAAATTAATATCATTAACGGCTTTGGTGATATTGAGCAAAAAGATGATAAATTTTAAGTGACCCTGGTTTTTTAAAGCAACATACCCTTATAATTATCAGCACTTGCCATTAAAAGCACTTACAATGAGATATCTTATAGTGACAAATACCTAAATATTATATTGAGTACGAAAATATGATCAACCATTTTCTGCCTGACATATCTAAGATCCTCATGCAAAGTGAAATGAAAACATCCTTGTTACTCAGACATGTCCATTAACAGACACATGCATGGACACACACATACATGGACACAGTATTTACTATTATATGATATACTATGTCTGCTATAATATGTGCAGATAACTAGCAATAGAACATGTATGTACAAAAGACAATTATTGTTAAAACTGAATAATATTATAATTATATACATAAAATAAATAAAGGGAAGTCCTGAAGCCAAACGTCATGCATACAGAATGTGCCATTCTACAACTTTTTACAAAAATACACTCTACAAATCCTAGATATAATCTGCGTTCATTTCATTCTATGATGAGAAAACGAGACAAATCAAATAATGTTACAAATTCAGTGAAGTACATAATTCAATTCTGAAAATTTGTCAATTGATTCCAGTAGAAAATACGGTACCACTGTCCTGTCATGTATAACAAGGAATATTAATGTCTTGATGTCAATATACAAGTGTGACTGTATCAAAAGAAATGAGTAAATGTAAGATCATTCCAATTTATTGTACATTTATTAACTGCTTTCCAGCAACCAGCATTAAATCAAACGCCGTTATGTAAAAATGTATCTGGGTTATTGTGCTATTGTACTGTACAACAACCTTGAGGCAGACACATTTTACGTTTTAAAAAACTTGCTTCAGATTAATAAATATTCAATAGTAAAATGTTAAATACAAAACTTGATTTGATGGTTTCAATGGTATAGAATTGGTATGTTTAATTTGTATATACATTGAAAGTAATGTATGCTGTATGCAATGTAATGATATACAAGACTAGATTATAAATATACCAGTACCATATCACAAACTTGTAGGTGTTTTGGATGTTCGATATGTTAAAACAGAGTCACCTAGCTTAAAGGAATCTTCCTAAGTGACACTGATATTATACATTTGACAATATTATAATGAATGGCATACACAATTTCAGACCTCAACTCTGGATACTTTTAAATAACAATTTACATACAATAGAATGAATTGAGGTAACCACAAAGTAACTTTTTTACATATGTGAATCTAATATCAATCTTGGGTATACTTTTTTTTAATAATTTTACCTAAAAGATGTATTTATCTAATAATATAAATCACTAATTATTATCAATGTATTAATTTTGATCATAATTATTATGATTATTTGATACATAGATAGCCAATCTCACTGGGCTCCAAATCAGAATGTGGTGTTAAATCTCAAAGTGCAAGTTATTGTTTCAGATTATAGACATATTACCGGGTAAAAATTAATCTTTAAAATATTGAACACAATTCAGATCCAGAATACATGCACCATTGAAAACTAGGCAAACAAGTTTCCTTAATTATTTTATCAGTTTATATTGTCCCAAATACAATGTAGTTTAACTTTGAGAAAGACGTTTTACTCTCTCCAATTTAAAGCCTAATCACCAGGTGGGTTGATCTGATATAACACAAAAGTGAAAAAGTAAAGCATTGAAACCTCCAACTAAAAAACAAGCTGAAGTAAAGAAACATCATCGCAAAAAAAGATTCACAAATTCCAACATTTGACCGTACAAAATGTGTATAAACATATGAAAATAGTGACGTAATTCAGTGTAAAGGAGTTTATTTTGGTATAGTGGAGACAAAACGTGGTACAAGATTGACGTACAGTCAATAAAGAGAAGCATCAACGATGACAACGAGACGATAGGTCAGAAATATGCTGAGAATGTTTATTTTGGCATTGTGTAGACCAAATATGCGATAAGATTGAGGTATGTACACGAAGAAAGAAAACATCATAGTTTTAAAAGACGAATCTCGTGTATATATACAGTGAATGTTTATTCATTATTGTGGTATTGCGGAGACAAGATGTGGTATAAGATTGAAGTACCGTATGTGCACAATGAATGAATTTAAAATTTAACAACACCCCAGCACAAAAAACGACATCTGCTATTGGGTGTCAGAATATGGTGTTATATAATAGGATGTTGAATCCCTTGTGTAGAGTGAATGTTTATTGTGGAGACAAGACGTGTTATAAGATTGAAGTACGTGCACAAAGAAGGTACGTGTATCATATAATGGGATGATGGGTCAGTGAATATTTCGGCAGAAATACAAACATTTGTAGCCCCAGTCTATTTCACTGTAAATAAATAAAAATCACTTTGTATTGGCCTGGCAGTAAAAAAAACTATAATGTTGAGGATGGAAATAGCGGGGCATCAGACGAATATATATATTTTTTCACTTCCACCAGCACTTTAAAAGAGTTGAAATGAAGTGGGATAGGGTGGGTTAAGTGGAAGGTTTGCAGGAATTTGTTTCACTTATCAATACCAAATATAAAGGTAATCCATAACAGGATTCAAGAATTAGAAGTATTTAGAAAAAGCTTTTAACATAAATTTAACGACGTTCAAAATGGTACGAAAGCTGTATTAAAGTGGTGTGACATAAAATATTTGTAAACATTGGGCTTTGTATCACACATTCCATCAAGACTTTGTTCAAGTTGTTGTAGTCTGGGCGTTACCTCAAAATATGTGCATTAAATTAACATTCACTGTACAAAAAAGTATATTATGTATTCAATTTTTAACAGTTATTTTCTCCACACTTGGGAGCACCTTTAACATACACTTTGTCCAAAAAACAAATGTATATAAACTTTGTCTCACATGATTTATACATACATGTTTGTGATAATTATAAACAAGTGCACATTCTCAGACAATCTTTAATACTCTGTCTATATTGGTCTCTTGTGATTTGAAAAAGTTACGAACATAATCATCTTATACAAATTGACTGCAAACACCGACATTAATTCTGTCTTCAAGGTCTCTCACAAAACACACACACTCACATACTTGAAAGGACACAACTTAACAAAAATAAAAGACTCAAGATCAAACTACATTGACTGTCAAGAATTCTATTTCGTGTTCATGCGGAGATTTTTTCATGTGAAAGAATTCAAGAAAGTTATTTTTCACTCCCCTATCAAACGGGTTGTAGAAATTGCCCTTGCCATCCTTGAGGTACTGGTATCTTTTCCGGTTAATCCTCTCGTTCGTTGTGAGGTTCACAGATGCGTGCACCACCTGAAAATTTTAAAAAAATGTATTACTGCAATCATAGAAAATTATTCTAGATCCAACAGCAAAAAATTCACACCATATTGATAAAGATTCAAAGTCTAGGAATAATCTGCCAAATTTGCTCCATACAACAAAATCAAAAGTTAAGATAAAGTTTGTTTAACGACACCACTGGAAACACATTGATTGTTAATCAGTGGTTATTGGATGTCCAAATGCACGGTTATATCGACACTTATGGTTATCTTTTTCGAATAATAGCAAGGGATCTTTCATGTGTACTTTCCCAGACAGGATAGTACACACGACAGCCTTTGATGGACTACATGTAGTTGTGGATCACTGGTTGGAATGGGAAATAACCCAAGGGGTCCACTGAGGAGATCGACCTATCGAAAGGTTGAAAAAGAAAGATAATGATTCAAAGTCAAAGAATAATCTGCCAAATTTGCTCCATACCACAAACTCTGGACAAAAGACATTGCTTTTCATGAAAATCGGATGAGAAATTAAGTCGGTGCTATTTTTAGTAACAGTGATCTTGACCTTTGACGCAAAGCGACAAAATGTGAACTCATTCAAAATATCTTAATCCTATTAGTATATGTGAAGTTTCATGAAACTCGAATAAAAAATGTCTAGAGCTGCATGTCAAATTTCTATTTTTAGTAACAGTGATTTTGACCTTTGACCCAGAGGAAACGCGAACTTGTTCAAATTATTATGATCCTATTCATAATATTAAATGTGAAGTTTCATGATAAGCGGATGAGAAACGAAGTATGTTCTATTTTTAGTAACAGTGACCTTTGACACAGTGAGGCAAAACACTAATATGAAAGTTACATAAAATCAAATGAAATCGGTAGAGCGATGACGTCAACTTCTATATTTAGTATGGAAATAGTGACCTTTGTCGCAGAGAAGCGAAACGCGAACGTACAGGCAAGATGTTACATCCCCTCGATTACTCGTTGCGAGGAGAAAGAAAGATCTTGCTCCTGTAGTCAAACCGATTTTACACGTTTAGCAAATTGGCTCGAACACTTCTGAAATCCATTCCGACCCTTACCACAAATCCTGCTATACTCCATGCAATGAAATTATAGATGACACAGAGCAGGAGATAAATATAGTAGTCTGCTCTCATGACCCAGTGCTCGTAGAAATGCAGCGTATAAATTCCAAGACACAATGACAGCGACATATTAATTGCCGCAAATATCACAAACAAGGAAAATGAAATCCTGAAATAGAAAAACATCAATCAAGACATATATGGCATACCTTCCACAGAATATTCTGCTGTGAGTCTGTGACACCAGTATACTGATGTGCAACAAAGTCTGCTATTAAGTCAGTCATATATTCGGGAAACAGATTAACCAATTGATGCATATACATGTAACTCTGCCGGTCAAATCATTATAAGTACTCTGTACTGATTAGGAGCAGGAAGTAGCACAGTGCAAGAGCATCTGCCTGAGGTTGGATGGGTCAGAGGATTAGTGCTTCTCAGTGGACCCACTGGGTTATTTTTCATTCCAAGCAGTGATCCACAACTAGTACATCAAAGGCTGTGGTGTGTGCTATCCTGTCTGTGGGAACGTGCATATAAAAGATCCCTTGCTGTTATTCAGTAAGAGTATCCTATGTGGTTGCAGCAAGTTTCCTCTGTGATCATGTGTGGATATAAATGTGCATTTGACATCCAATAACTGCTGATTATTAATCAATGAGTTCCAGTGGCGTCATTAAATTTTGTATCCTGTTCAAAAACAGTAGAAATGTTTCTATTTTGGGCTAATGTGGCTGAAATTCGAATAATAAATGGAATAGTTAGTATAAAAGATAGGCAATGCATCATATTATCTGTCTTGACCTGATCTTAAAATATGTCTGAAGACTTTGTTTCACACCAATATAACAGGTTATAACAGGTTACACAAGTTGCATATATAGGCTGTAGAATATAAACACCATCATAATTATATTCATTACATAATTGATCTTGTTCTTTTGAGAGAGAAAATGGACAGAAGTACGAGTTTTAATTATTTACCAAGTAACTAATTTATCCACATTACTGGGACGGAGCTCGTACAGTAAATTTAGTGACAACATGAGGTTTATTTTCAGGCAGCAGGAGTTCTATCTAAATAAAATTAGACAAATATAATTGAAGGTGGTTTGTTGATAATCACTAAAGATGAACTAAAGACTAGAACTCTCTTTCACTGCATCAAGAAAAGTATGAAACTCGAGCGACTATAATCTAGTGTCCACCAATGTAAAGAATTTAATTGCAAAGATTTGCAATAAACTTGCTTAAAACCATCTTTCTCTCTCAAAAGGAAACAAAATCTTGCCCAGCCTACAAACCCGTCTTACCGTCATCCAAAAAACGACAACAATGGCAAATGAGAAAAAGAAGACCTCCAGCCCCCCTATCGCAATCAACCAGTCCCAGTTGTGCTCGCTGAGCATGTAATAACACAGGTAGTCAACGATCATCGCCTCTATGAAGATGGTCAGAAGAAAACCAAAGAACCATACTCTACAAAGACAATCAAACACGCTGCTCAATGACATTATATTGTTTAAACCAGATTTTCAAATCCCATCACCCATGCGGCTCTGCAGACTTTTGCAGAAATTATCATTCCATTTGTATATTTTCTAACTCAAAAAATCACTAAAAAGTTTCAGCTATAAAATTTGTTGAAGGAAACAATTTGGAAAAGACGAAAGAGATTTAATCATAGTTGAAGTGAACAATAATTGGGAAATCATCAAAACCGGGTAATGACAAACACTGAAACAGTGTTTCACACATAGGCTACTGGATACATGCAGGGAGGTTTTAACATAAAGGAAAGAGAAGACCGTGTTGGTAAAATAGTGAATAATTGTGAAATTAAACAACAATGAAGAACAGTGGCAGATCCAGGGGGGTGAATAGGGTGGCTTGCCACCCCCTCCCTTCCGTGGTAAATTTTTGTTTAATGTTCATTCCAAACATATATTTAACTAATTTTACGGACTACAAATAAAGCCATTCTGTTAGTGAAAATAATATATCTGTTGTCAATTGTAAACCAGGTGTACAATTGAATAATAGAGTATGCCTTGCAAAATAAAATACCTTTCTATTTTGTGGAGAATCAGGAAAACGGCGAAAACTTTATGGAAATTATCAATTATTAATTAGATCCTCGGAAATCAATCAAATAAGACTAAATTGTCTAGAATGATGAAACTACAGGGGGCTTGGCCCCCGGAACCTCCATCATAGCCAGGCGGCGTGAATGCAGCCACCTCCGCGAGAATTTGAGTTCCGCTAAAAATGTATAATGCTTTTTATTTCCTAAGTATTTTAATGTCTACCCTAACAGATACCTGTGTTAAATGCTTATTTATTCGAAACCAATGTTGTAAGCCCGCTGTCTGAAAGTATTTGTCTCGTCTCTGTAGAAGCTCAAAATATTAATTTCAGCGTTCTGGAATTTCCGTAAATATTTTTTGCTTTAAAATGGCACATGTGTTGTTATTACACGAATAGTATTACAAGCCGTCATCATGGAACCAGTCTATCGTGTAAGTGCGCACTATTTTGTCGACTCGCAAACTACAAAGTACGCGCTACGACCTGAAATAAAATAATAAAAACCCCATCAGAAATAGCTCCAGAATGATTCTCTGAGCACCTACATCTTAAAATTTTCCGGCGGAACATACCCCCGACCCCCCTAGACCTCTCGTGCCCTTCGGTACCCATGATATAAATTTAGTTCCACCTAATATCTATACGCACCCTATACTTCCCCACCCCAAATAAAATTGTCTGGTTCTGCAAGTTCACTCCAACCCAATCCAGCCAACCCCCTTATTTTTTTCCTAGATCCGCCACTGAAGAACTGATAGTGGTTTATAAAAGTAGCAAATTATATAGAATTGTTCCTATTTTTAATATTAAAATAAATTTATATTTAGGTTCATTGTATTTTCTAACCAACAACTTGTGTAGCCATTTTCAATTGGGATGTGAAAAAACATGTGTTTCCAATGAAATGTAAATACAGTCAAACTTCGTTATCGCGAACACTGTAACCTCGAATACCTGGTTTATCTCGAGGTCCGTGGCCGGTCCCGGCATTTTCCCTATGCAATAACACTAAACT
>JAULBR010131539.1:0-18507 GCA_032355825.1 Melanodrymia aurantiaca
CCTCGACCCCCCCCCCCCCTCCGCTCTCTCCATCTATGTGTGTGTGTGTTTTAATCAATAATCACATTGAGAATAGAAAAGAAGTAAACGCGTGCATGTGGTCGACCAACGATGAGACCAAACTATCTAGACAGTATGAGTGCACGCAAGACACGTTCTGTTGTTCGATATCGTAATGATACCATACACAGCCACATTTCCACAACACAATACCGTCAAATTAGTAACATCTCTAGTAGCGAGACATCCGCTGTTCAACAAACACGTGCTGTGGTTGACATCCAGCCATCCAATTTGACTTCCTTTTCAGTTCAACGATGTATTCTTCAACAGCACTGTCTGCTTCAATGGATCTATAGTGGCACCATAATTTATTAAACAGTACCTTTACAAGTGAACGTAGATTTCCTTCCGAAGCTTGATGTGAACGTTGTCAAGAAAGTAACATAATTATGACACCGACATTCTCTGAATTAACCTATAGCTTCCTTCAATGTACCTCCTGTTAGACATACGGTATACTCATTTCTTATATTAGTGATACGAACCGCAAATAGTTGATATGTTTGTTTAATTACTTATTTGTATTTTAAGACATCTTATTCAAATACGACATTACTAACACACACCAAATCTAATATGGAGGCATATATGTGAAATCACGATTCCATTTGTGATATTGAATGCAGTGGACGAGGTGTGATTTAAAGTGCGCGCTCTATAGCTGCGTCTGGTTACTACCTAGAGTGTAGCTACTTCCTTGACGTCAATCAGTATCTATTGATGATATCACGGTATCAATTCATTACTAAATTTTCTCAAACTGGCAACAGATTTGTTGTTGGATTATAGTTGAAAATATATACAAGTACTTTACAGATTTCAAGAAAAACAAATGCATGTATGTGAAAAAATTAACATACGGTTTAAATTTCATATAATTTATAGATTTCTTCAGTTTGATTCGTTATTGAGGGAAGGAAGGAGAATAGTTTCTGTGACGTGAATGTGTTTAAATGATAACAACAATCTATATAAAGCATTTAAAGAATATGAGCAGAAACAAATTTATTTATTTTTCATGATTTTATAACTGCGTAATAAAAAACAAAATGAAATAGAAAATATAACCATTAAATACTTATATTCTAATTGTATTAGCGTATTTCCTTGGTTTTTAATAGTCCGTGTGTTCTGTATTTTACTCAAAATTGAAAATATTAAACTCAGTTAAACATCTCTGTCTAAAGATTCACGATATTTCAATTCCAATACAATATCGGACACATTCCAAATAAATCCTGTCGTTGCAACTTTGCTTCCTATGTAAAAAATAATTCACCAAGTTTGCATAAAAGTATGCCCTCTGTGACCGCTGTTATTAAATCGCTATCCATTGCGTTGATGTTGGACAGATATTTGCAAAAGATACAATTATCGCTATAATATAACGACACTTTCGTCTGTGCCTTCAGGAAGTCCGTTGTTGACCTTCAATTACCCTGACAAGTTATAAATTAGCTGTGTCTAAAAGGTTCTATATTACCAACATCAATTTGTTCTAATTTGATATCAGATTATGATAATTTGATTTTGTTCCTTATGGGTTATTTGAGGGTTAGTTAGTTTGTGCTTTACAATCAAAATGCCAACCATATGTTTTGTTGTTCACCACAACCAGGACATTATAAAGTTAAGGCCTTTAAGCGCTCACTAAAAGTGGGGTCTTAAAACAGACTGGACTAACCTGAAGGAATGTGAAAGACAGGGTGTCGTATTTCCATTATTAATATATTTTACTAATGTAAAGCACTTAATGCAATAATATCAACATGTATCGCCCAAATGTAAAGTCGATTCCTGTTACATCACCAACAAATATTTATATAGATCACAGCTTTTATTTGTCGCCGTTTTTGGTTATATCCACACCAAATGGGGTCAGTTACGTCTGTTCAATGTGCAGATTTAAGTGCATAAAGTTAATTAAATTAACCAATATCGTATAAGATTAGTCAGTTAAGCTTTGATGATATATGTAAGGTATATTTAACGAAACAAAGCATTGGACACAGAATGTTCAAAGCTATCCTATAAAACCCTCTCACTGTCCGTCTTTATTGCTGTATCCACAATCTCATCGAATATTTTATTATCAATAATTATTTTGTTTGACTTAAAATGTTTTGTTTATTTAATTCTAGAAAAAATTGATTCCAAAAATAAAAGTTTAAAATCAATAAAAATGTATCAACAAAAATGTGTTTAAATTATTATTATTGTACATGAAAGTTACCACTGTTGTAACAAAATCATTATTTTATGAATGACATTCTATCTAGGCACCTCTTTAAAAGACCATACTACTAAACGGGTATTCTTCACAAAGCTGTTTTACCGATTCTTACATTTCGCTTTGGATTGTGCGGAAAAGACGGCTGTTATGAAAGGTTTCTGACTAATTAATTGAACTGGCGAGTCCCCACTGATACCTGTGAGCGACTCGTTGTACCGCGACACTCGAAGGCATAACTCGCCAGTCAGTATTCTAATTTGAAACTCGTTACCAGTGCCAAATGAGGCCAACACGGCGAACAGCACGAAATAAGACTATTGACACATTTATACGTTAGCAAGCCATACTTGTAATTGACACTGATGGGTTCAGTTACTGCCTAGTGCAGTTCATTATAAGCACCTCCATCAGATTAACAAGGGTGTGAGAGAGGAATTAGGGCTGGTGTGGTATTTCTTCTTATAGATGTATATTCAAAGCACTGGACACCGGCCTCTGTAGCGCATCGGGCTTAAGAGTACTGGGTTCAAACCCTATTCGTGGTATATGGCTTAATTGTATCTTTCAAACACATGGTATAAGAAAGAGGGTTTGCAAAATACATGCCAGAGTATTAAATCTCCCAAGCTCATGGTACAAGAATTCAGTATCGCCAGCATAAGCTTAATTTACCCACCCACTTGATGATAAACGCTATTAGAGGTTTGTAAAATACATGAGAGAATATTGTATCTATCAAGCACATGGTACATGATACAAGCATATAGTTTGTGATCAATAGAAAGGGGTTTAATTTGGTTGAGCTATATACTCGTATGCAGCTTATATGTTGTATAGTATAGACATTCAGAGGCGGTTTTACAATATGGAAACAGATAACTGATGCAATACCTTACGTTCACCTGTTTTAAGCTTTTTATAGTTTCGATAAAGACAGCGGACAAACAATATGGCTTTGCTTACGACGCGTGCCACCGGTGGAGCAGGATATGTTCCACTTTCGCGAACACCTGGTATCATCATTGCTTTTGCAGTGATTCGTGAGTAAATGCCATCACTACTTTGTCGCAATATCCCTTCGACTCTACCTTGTGAAGATATACGTATTTGGCCTTGTCAAATTTTTTTTCGTTAAATTCAGTCCAAATTCCCTTTGCGTTAGGCCTATATAGTTCGCACGTTATCGGTTTTGAACGATATAAAGATTGAATTTTATTTGGACCTCTATATTTCTTTTTAAAGCGTTTTATAGAGTTACGTCTTCAAAAAACTATAATTGGCACCGTGTAGAGTAAAAAATATAATGCTAATTTAGTTGTTTTTTTATTTTAATTGTATTCAGCAGTACTATATTCCCACGTGGGAGGGGTATTTTGTATACTATTGTCAATGAGGTTGTATTGCAATAGAAGGTATTTGCGTGTACTGTATAGACCGGGGCTATATTACTGCAGGGGGTACGTGCCTAAAAGTAGCTTCATTTACCCGCAGGATAATGTCAAGGCTCTTACACTGCTGTTTGAACAATTTTATGTTATTTTCGTTAATTGGGCTGGCTTGTGCAGGCAAATTATCAGTTATGAATCTTCAGTTTTCATCTTGTCTCGTTGTCTCTTGGCGAGCGGGCAGGGGGTCTGTCCGGTTTTCCAATCAATGCCAAGAACATAACTTTCAAGACAAACACTAAACCAAAAAGTTGGATTTATCGACATTACAATGGAAAGAGGATTTGTGTGCATGTATGTATTGTGATTTCTGGATTTCTCTGTCTGTGGTATTACTTAGTACTGTAATCATTTCTGTAATGTTTCATCGAACCATATTCAGACATTATTAGCGGCATGACCTTTCGATCAAGATGTTCGCGTTGCAGGTTATGATAAACAATAACATCCACAGGAATTGGGTGTCATTTGTTGAAGATATCAGCCGAGATGACAATTCGTGATGAAACGCTATTAGCCTTGTTTAATATCACAGCCGTATCGCGACTGTCATACGTTGGCATTCATGTAATTATTACCAAACCAGTCTTGAAAAAAACGTATCATTAAATAGAACATGTGTTGAGTCATCGTCTGTTGGCAGATGTGTATAGACATTTGACATCTCTTGGAATAACTACTCTTCTCTTCACTGTAACTTCTCATGGGAAATCTGTTCTCTAGACAATACATTCCTATCGAAGAACTTCTGTTATTTGCTATCTTATTTCAGCAAAATACATTACATAAATAAAACGTTGCCCTACCTACAAGTGACCTGTATTTATGACGTACTGCTGAACATGGATGTGTTTGTTATTACCTGCGAACTGTTTTACTGCTACGGGTGTTTCTTGCTGTTCAGTTCTACTCAAAGTTCGATAGCAGCGACCAAGTTTCTGTTATTTGCGTGTCGTAATTAAATTACCAAACAAACTGATTCGTTACAGTTGAAGTTCGTTATAAGTTTAGGTTGATACAGCTGCACTTTGTTACGGGACTACAGCCTACATTTTGGATTGTATGCTACAGAATTCACGTCACTTGTTCTCTATATCAGCGTTCGTTACAAACAGGAGTTACATGTAACACAAACGTGAATGACTGATCGTATGTTAAAGGATTACATTTGACTATTAACAAGATATACAGACAAGATGATGTCCATGATAGGTAGAACTGGGACAGTCATGCGGAAAAACAGACGCCGGTCGCACGGACTCAGCCTGGCCAGACACAACACTCGGATTCACAAGAGTGCGTACTTGAGACGCGCCTCTGCACCTACAATGTCGCCGGTTACAAAGCAGTCGTTCCCGCCGTCTGATATCAGCCGCAGTGCCGAGACCGTCGCCCGCCCGTGTCTCACCCCACAGCCGTCCCCGTCACCCAGCAAGAGTGTCTCGTTTACCCTGGACGTCGACCAAGTCCGCATTCCGCGCCCAGACAGTTTGACTTTACACGAGGTTAGAATCGCTTCCACTTTTCCCATTCGCATTTCGCGCCCAGACAGTTTGACTTTACACGAGGTTAGAATCTTTCACTTTTCTCATTCGAATTCCGCGCCCAGACAGTTTGGCTTTACACGAGGTTAGAATCTCTTTCACTTTTCCCATTCGCATTCCGCGCCCAGACAGTTTGGCTTTACACGAGGTTAGAATCTCTTTCACTTTTCCCATTCGAATTCCGCGGCCAGACAACCCGACTTTTCACGAGGTTAGAATCGCTTTTACTTTTCTCATTAGCATTCCGCGCCCAGACAGTTTGACTTTACACGAGGTTAGAATCGCTTTCACTTTCCCCATTCGAATTCCGCGCCCAGACAGCTTGACTTTACACGAGGTTAGAATCGCTTCCACTTTTCCCATGCATTCGCATTCACATGGGAGAACTTAGACCTGGTTAGAATCCGGCAAATTCATAAATCTAGTTAAATTACAAGTAATATGATGTCTTATTTCATAATTGGTAATCTATTTGTTGTCAAATATTGGCTCACACGACCCATTTATGTAAGTCGTTTAAATATAGGGGTCTGTGTTGTAGGTGCGCAGAAAAATACCATAGGAAAAAGTCATATGGAATATGTGTATAAAAAATATATTGGCTTCTCGACATCTTCCTTTTAGGAGAATGAAGATAGTTTTCACACAAGAATATAATATTTCCTAAGCAAACATAATAATGATAATGTTGTTTCTGCCTACCAGAATAACCTACCAGAATAACCTACCAGAATAACCTACCAGAATAACCTACCAGAATAACCTACCAGAATAACCACAAATATAATTCTATATCCATGCATTGATTGACAACAGATTTCAATAAACAAAAGTTTTATGCTATCTTTTCACACTTTCTATTTGCCCCTACTCACTTATCTCTAATTTGTAGACTCAGTGCCATAAAATGGTTTAGTATATGTAATAATCAGACATATTCTTATTAACTTACAGTCAAATAGCGACCTGTCTTATTATGAGGACACGAGGACATCTAGTTTACACCCTTAACAAATGTTTCACCATCATTAGCCATTATTATTACATTGTACATATTTATCATTTAATCATTGCTATTAGTTTATTATGTAAGGCAGTAAATTTATATGGCCCCCCAACCTGTTTACTACCTATGTGCTGGGGATAATAAATGGGGCTTTTTTTTAAGAAAAAGATAAATCAATCAATATAATTTCTATGTATTCACAAAATATTGTTGCAATTCAACTGAAGAACAATATAATCTAAAACGTACAACTGTAAAACATACCATGCATTGACGTCAACGTGTGTTGTACAGATTTTAATTTGTTATACATGTACCCAATATAATATGGTTATAATGCAGGCAAAGATGGCGATCGTTCACCTTGCTAAGTAAATGTTGATGTAATATTTGGCGACTTTCCTATACCATTCAGTTGCATCATCAACTGTGCAAAGTCGATTATCTGCATGTATACAGAAAGCATTACTTACTGCGACATCTGTAAGCATGCTGATTCTTGTTGATACAAACACAAAATTTTATGTTAAATAAATAATGTATAAATTTCGATTTTTATCCCAACCGTACGAGCACATCATTCTAAAGCTACTTGTAACATTTACGTACATTTTATTGCTTACAATATCCTATGACTTGTGTTTCTGGTCATCAAAGATATTGTTATTAATAAAAACTTAGTAAATGTTAACAAAATGTTTTATTAGTTAAATAACATTAAATGCGCACGTAGTGTGGAATCCATGTTAAACGGCGGCAATGTGCCTTTAACAGTTTGTTAGTGTTATAAATAGACATGTATATTGGACTATATAGGATGTCAGAGCAGAATTAATATAACGAGATACATCCATTATATGTCATCCATTATATGTCATCCATTATATGCATTTTATCTGTATTTTTGTACAAATTAATGACCGTCATCTGTAATTAACAATGGTGGCTTTATATTACATATATGATTGAGAAAAGGTCAGCAAACTTTCGTTCTACAGTGGTATAATAATTATGCCTATCTTGATTCACAAAAGGAAAATTAGTTAGATTATTATTTAGTTAGTTAGTTCTAACTTATTTACGTGTTTATATCCCATAAAGGTTCAAGGACGTCTGTCTTGAACCCACAGTGCAGCTGTCTCGAACACCCGCCCTGAAAAGAAGGTGGGGCTTTGAAAACTATCGGATTATATGTGTATTCTAGCTGGAGCTACACAAGTGATCACATAGTATATGTATCTATCAGTGTGAGAGATCCAATACTCTAGCGTGTATTTCACAACCCTCTAATAGCGTCCATCACCAAGTGGGTGGGTAAATTAAGTTTATACTGACGATACTGAATTCTTGAACCATGAGCTTGAGAGATACAATACTCTGGCGTGTATTTCACAAACCACTAATAGCGTCCACCATCAAGTTGGTAGGTAAATTAAGTCTATTCTGACGATACTGAATTCTTGAACCATGTGTTTGAGAGATACAATACGCTGGCGTGTTTTTCACAAACCTTCTATAATAGCGTCCACCATCAAGTTGGTATGTAAATTAAGTCTATTCTGACGATACTGAATTCGTGGATGCTTGACAGTAACGGATGGCACACGTGGTATTCAGTTCTATCAATTAACTTTGATCTTGATCGTTTCACGTGTCACATCTCCTTCTTCGACACAAGTTCCCTGCTCTTCCTTTTGCAATATCTAATCAGTCGCCAAGTGTCATGCTGATTCTATCATTAAAAATCTACTAATGAGTTTATTTCTCTTTTTATAGTATATTATTACAATGATTACAGGGCATCTCGGATAGATATACTCACTGACAATGTATCAGATAATGGCAATGCATCATGAGTCGGAAGATGACAGGAAATGGGTGGGACGTGAAAACGGAATCAATTTAATAATATGAAAAACCATCATAAAATCAAGTATTAAGTTGCCGTCTATATAAATTATATTGATTCAATATTATTGGGCAGTATTAGTTACAACAAATAATAAAAATATCTCGCGACTGATTTTGGAAAGAAGTGTTGGCATTCTAAGATCCTTGTATATTCTTGAAAGTGTGTAGTGTCCACCTATCAAATATCAACAAGTTACCAAAGCTCTGTATGTGTAAGATAGTTCAATTCAAATTTTAGCTATAGCGTTGACAACAAGTCACAATAGTTTGATTTGAAACATACTTTATTGTTTTATAACAACAAATGGATTAGGCACAAGTTTTACAACTTACTAGGCCTTCTCCATAATACATAATAGACGGCAATAACAATAATACATAGTCATAATATGTTTATATAATATAATATAACTTGAACAGAAATTAATATTAGTTAAACAAGGTATTCGCGAAAGTTGAGTTAATCCTGCCTTATCGGTAGCTGCAGACGTATATTGAGAAATAACAAATGGACGTTGTTGGTGATGTCATGCAAGGTTTCAACTCAGTGCGTTGTCGATTGACACGTCTTGTCGTCTAGGTATTTAACATCAATGTCATTCTAATCGCAGTCTTAAATGCTAAACGGAATAAGACTCGAAGTACATTGATTTCAAAATCAATACAATGCCGACTTCGTGTCACTATATTCTGAGAAACAGATTTATCTTTTTTAAACCGGTTTTGTTCGCGCCAGCGGGCATGCTGATAATTGTGCAACCAGTAACTAGTCTTCAAATGTGAATCATTAATATGTTATTGGGTTTTCAATTATACAACAAAAAATAACCATCCAATGCATAATATCATTGTGCGTTGTTTTTACAGCCGCACAGAGGATAACCAAATGGCCTCCAAGGTTACGTGACTTACAAACATATTCAAATGTAATGATTCAGACATAACATTATATAGAACAAACGGTTCTTTTTTTATAATGTCTATAAAACTCTTTATATACAATTGTCCTTACAAAGCAAGTGCGCGGTTCGTATTATAAGCGAACCTTGGAACACTTTTGTCAATGATTCATTCAGTAACATCGCTAAGTTAAAAAGAGAATACGCACGAATAGAAGCACACTAACAGAAAGAACAATTAGCCAGCAGACGGTGACAACATTAATTGGTAAGGTAATCTAACGGTATCAGTTATACGATAAAAATAATATTTTGACTAAACTATAATATAGGTTTGTACTAGATAATCTCTGAATAACCTAAGCTTGTACAACCTATCGCTACATGGGCAACTAGTTTCTTTGAAAATGCTAATACAGTAAATGGAAAAGACATCTGACACATACAATTTGTTTTCTAATTGTAACAGTTCTTGTCTGTACGCGTGAGATGAAAAACGGATTTTCTAACAAACTTCGATATGCAGGTCGCATAAAAAAAGCTTTAATCAAATACTTCAATACAGCTCTGAAAGTGACAGCCACCACGTTGTCCAGAATTCGGAGTAGTTTGACTCTGCTCAACTAAGACTAACTTGAATATCTTTGTTCGGAAATTATCCTTCCATTCAGGCTTATGCTAATTATGGCTTTATTGCTGGAGAATTTTCTATTTTTAACGACCAAATTAAATCAAGCAGTTTATAAGGGTGCCTACATCTATATAGAATGTTCAGTCTGGGTTTCGTTGTGTGTCATGTGACTCTGTTGCAGGTTATACACACTATTTTTGGTACACCCAGCTTTAATATGGTTTAATTGTTATTCATGAGCACATTTCTATTTAAATATCTCCTTGATCCTGTTACATGAAACAAAATGATATTATGTTTGCAGCTTTATAAACGTTTGCAAAACTGCTGATCAGCTAGGATCGTTATCTACGTACGAAGACCAGCTCGATTTGGTTACAAGTGCAGGCACGTTGGTACGTTGTATGTCATTTGCAGTAGGTTGTGTCAGGAAGGCGTTCGACAAGCTGGCAAAGACAATCGTTAATTTCTTGAAAATAGCTTATATATACACGAATGTCGCACCAAATCGCACTTTATTGAATCCCGATGTCATACGCCGGGCTGTTGAATATGTTGACAAGCGGTGTATGACAATTAGATTGACTGCTTAATAAGTCTTCGGCGTGACAGCGATTCTCGGTATTCATAATGCCATTTACGAAATGGGCTTTCAGACTGGATCCCTGTTCCTCAGATAGCTTTCAGTCATTACCTTCCGCCTGCTTCACCTTAGAGCCACAAATCTTGTTAGTGGCCTTTCAGAACAACACCTCTTCAAAGGACATTAAATGGATTAATTGATTTATCGACTCTACTGAAAGGGTGGTCAATGCCCAAAGGAACTTAATGAACACGACTAGTTCTGAACAACGCCTTGTTTGTTTAATTGCAAACTAATAATAATTGCCCCTTCTGGTGTTGCAGTTCTTGGTGTACTTGACACTAACAACATGTTCGTTTAACACGTCTTCATAATGCATGCTATGCTGTTTGCTTTTGATTGTTTCCTTACACGCTATCGGGAACTTAACAACTTGAGGACTGTTGACACCAAATAGTGTGTTTTGAAGACTCGTGAAATTCGTAACAGGACGTCTGTGGTGTAAAACTATGTCCATGCTTGGAAGGACAGGAACAATAGTTCGCAAGAACCGAGAGGCTAGGCGAAGATCCAGCAGCAATTCAAGAGCGAGCATAAAACGGGATTCACTCCCGATTTCCATCGACCACTCGCCTTGCCCCACCCCCGGGTCTTTGTGTCCAGATATCACGTATCAGGGCATGTCTCCTCAGCCTACATTAAACAAAACCGTGTCGTTCAGTTTAGATGTACCGCGCATGTCAGATCACAGCATCGAATACCATTACATACAAAACGTAAGTAATCAGTTCATTGTTGTCTATGTTGATATAATTATTATTTTAATCATATTACTCTTGTTTGTAATTATTATTATCCCCAGAACATTATGCTTTGCTATGGCAACTATTTCAGCCCTGCTTGAGGCCAACCGATCCTTTACAATAATACAATCATGCCCAAATACAAATATTTGGGGATTTTTAACTTTGACATTGAAATTTAAATTGTGATGAACATAATATAAAAGCACCAACACATTTCCAAACTAATAATAGCCTTTGCTCGTTGGGTTTTTCTTTACATTCAAATATCTGTTTAACGTATAGTTTTATAAAGAATTATTACCTTTTGAAAACGATCTTTAGTAAGTCTTCGTGTTTGTATTAATTTCGGATTCAAACATCACTCTACATTATGACATTGCTGGGGTTTCTTTTTCATTATAACTGAATCCCCTAAACATCAGATGTATTATTATTATACCTCTGTTTTTAGGTCGTAACTTGTGCTATTACCATCTGTTTTACATCTATCGTTGACAGTCGTGTGTTATTCGTCATGCCTAAACTTCTCCTCATTTCGACTTCTCCAAAACTACTTGACCAATTTCAACAAAAGTTTGTGTGATACGTCCTTGGCACGGATGGCACTACTAAAACAAATTTGTGAAAATCATGGTCCAAAATGGGGAAAAAACCCTTTCAGAACTGCTATAACCCAATAATCTTCATGTAAAGGCCAATAGATGGTTATTCTGATTTGTGAATGTCATAAAATTTAATGTTGGGGCATCCGTTTGTAGGATGTGAAGTTTAATACAGCTAAAATAAGAAAATAGTTATAATTTAAGCTGTACATTTTTTCAGATCTACAAGAACATTTACTGACCTCGCCAACTTTAAATATTCGTTACTTCTTTCAGAAATGCAATCAACACATAGTCTTCATATAATTATGTATAGATCATTAGACGGTTTATGAAATGTGTGAATTTCATTAATGTTGTGTCCCCCAACCCACCTCCGTTTGCCCCGGGGATGTGTGAAGTGTATTATTGTTATATAGATACATACATTTAAACTACCTTCCTAAGAACTACTAGACCATTCAAAACTACATTTAGTGGAAAGGTTCTTTCACTGACAAATAAAGTTGTCAATTTGGTCGTTCTTACCAACTCGTGCAGCAACCTAAAGGGCGGAACCCAAAAAGGCTTAATGAAGCCAATTGCTTTAAATAATTTCTATTTATACAAACGCTATAACCGAATAGTATTCATATATGTAAAGATCAATAGATGTTTATCTAATTTGTGAATGTCATTAATGTTGCGTCCCCAGTGTGTCCCCGCAGACAAGGTGAAATTTACTGTTGTAAATATAGAGAAATACATTTAAACTGTAATTTCTTCACATGGATAAACAAATTTGTTAGTTTGGTCATTCTGAATCTCCAGTGGCCTGGCGCCATATGTCTGATAGGTTGAGTCAACAGTATACTCAGTTGGCCGGTTAGACATTTGTTTTATATTGATTTTACATCTCTTACGCACTATGTAAATTAGTAGCACATTAGTATATCACAGGTATATTTATTTGTTGATCTTTGATGTCCATGTAATATTCTTTCTCGCTATTTAATCGCGTCTCCGGAATTGGCAATAATTACGTCAATAACACTACCTATGGAGATGATCTGACAGATTATCTCAGGGACTAAGATATTATTGTACCTTAGTCATATTATAAGTTTCTCGTCCATATTTGCTCTATTCATCGCATATTAAAACATAATTTTTACGCAAACTTATTTCCATTGGCGAAAAGGAGACCGTCTTGGTTTATAATGACACCTTGTACATTGATATAAATTTTTTCAGCTGTATGTAGTTAATGGTTTTTTTTATATATACATGGTCAGAAGTTTTGCGATTTATACCTCCATCTTGTACGAAGGAATCTGCCTAAATAATGCTGGTGCTGTTTTAGTCATACATTACGGTGGGGTTATACTGGAATAATAGCCAAAGGAAGGCTCTGATTTCGCCGATTCAATTCCTTTTGGTATTGAGGCCCTTCAATTAACGCTATTGCCCCGTAGCTTTTTGAAATGTTAAGATTCTGTTTGTGAATATCCTATTGGCACAGTGGATCGAGCGGATTGTCAGTAACGGGGTTAGACACTGGAGAATGATACCTTTATGGGCACAAATTCTGTTCCTTTACATACTGTCCTACGGCCATGATTAACAACGTTTAACTAACTGGGTCAAATCTAAATATGTGTAGCTGAATTGGGTGGGAAATTGCTTAAAGCCACTGACTGGTGGTGAGTTTGAGACGAATGACGCCTGTGGGGCAGTGTATAATGTCATAGCTTTTTAATCACTGGTACTTTTCCAGATAATCCTATTTCGTACACGTTCGTTTTGTTGTTACGATGGCCAGCATATTGTTTGAATTCAGTCGATGAAACTAGTATACAAAACAAAATGCCTATCCTTACGCCAGTCTTCGGTGGGGCAAAAAACGCTCAACTCTGGTGAACACATGATTACATCACTGATTCGTTAGTACATGCCATCCCGACTTTGTCGTTACATCCTTTTAACTCTGCCTTGTGCAGGGATACGCATTTGGCTATATTAATGGGTTTTCTCATTAATCTGTTACGACCGATTACATGGCGCACTGTAATTGTTCTACACACATTTGACAAAACATGTATGTTTAAAATCACATTGCTGCCTTTAGTGTGCCGTTAAGATTATATTCCAGCCACGTGTCACTAATTCAATGTCATTAGTAGCACGACAGAGGCAGCGGCGTCAATAAAGTGGCTTACTTCAATAACGTTAACCTTCTCATTAGATAGATTCCGGCATCAGCCGTGACGTACTGCTTGTCAAATGGGGACGGGAACGGGCAAGATTGTTTTATCGTCTCCATCAACCTCAAGAGATGTTTTAGGTGACAATTAGCATGCCCTGTCATGGACAGAACTCTCTGGCGAAGTCAGAGGTTGTGCTCATGACAGGTGTGCTTGAACAGTGTTCTGATAGAGGCACACCAAAAATGACCCCAATGACCCAATTAGCATGAGAGCGGTGGGGATAGGGTCATGTTAAGCAGACTGCTCAATAAATCACCGTGCCTGCTAGCGGTAAGGGTGGGTTTGGGAAAACATTTAACCATGTATGGGAGTACCTGCTCAAATTAGGCGGTAATCTTGTGGGAAAAAAGTGGTTCCCAAATATACATCCGATTACTTCAGAAATAAGCTGCCTACGATCCAATTTCAATTTCCTTGGCTTAATTTTATGTGTAAGATGTTGTTGTAGTTATATTTATGATGCACGGTTTGGTCGAAAGGTTGCTTATGGCCGTTATAAGCACATTATGCTAAGATTGTCGGAAATTGGTTTGAATTTGGTTTATTACCTTCGAGGTCCAGCATAACAAGGTTCGTATTTACCGTACGGTTTCTCTCGTATTCTATAATAACTAAAATCGTTCGTCCTCTTGACATTTGTTTGGCAATCAGCTGTCATAAGACTACATCTTTTTCTGAGTGTCTGTCATAGGACTCATAAGAGTAATCGCATGGTTTGATTTCACAATGACGTCATCAGCTGCAAACCTGGCGATAGTCCTTTTCTGTCGGCAATGAAACGATAATTTATGAATATTGACTGAAGTGCTTATTTAGCTCGACAATTCTATAGAATATTACATTTGTATCGATGTCATATCAGACGACGTTTACAACATCCGTGCCTAAATTATCACACTTCCCTCGCTGTGAAAATATGATAATTTAATCACTCGTGTCGTAAACATCGTCTGTTATGGACACTCATATAATATCCTCTATATAATGCACCGTGCTGGGCGCGCGATAGTTGTAGAAGGAAGTTAATATTCCAAAACCGGAAGTTCTTCAAAGAGAAGTCTCTTCTGGCTTAAGTTCGAAGAGAGCACCCAATAATTGTGGGAATGGCAGTATGTCAGAATTGGTCAAGTAAGACGGAAAAGTGTTTTTAATATTTCTTACTCAATAAATCGCACGGGTGTGGATGTACCGGTGCAATAAATCGCACATGTTCGGTGTGGATGTACTGGTGCAATAAATCGCACGTGTTCGGTGTGGATGTACCGGTGCAATAAATCGCACATGTTCGGTGTGGATGTACCGGTGCAATAAATCGCACATGTTCGGTGTAGATGTACCCGTGCTAATTATTTCTAAAAATAGAATCGCTCTCTATACCCGCGTACGCCCACACGCGGTTTAGATTCAGCTTTATCACGCGACGCTTGGTATAATTATAAAATACACCTGACTGAAAAAGAACTAACTGCTAATCAATATAGGTTAGTCGATAGAATTATGTGTGTTGATTGAATAAATAATGAAAACAGTAATGTACTGACGTGCGTATAGTAAAAATGTGAACAGTGCTTAAACGTCTAAATACATGTATACAAAAATATACTAGAGTTTAAACTGACATAATTATTGTATAGGATCTCTCAAATCTAATCCAAAAAAACAATATTGCAATAAAATCTTATCTATTCACAAAACAGAATATGAAACTTTCGCGGTTTCTGGAAATCATTATGTTCCCTGTATTTACGTACATTAACATTGTGACAATAATTATACACTGTACTATACATAGAATATCACACTGGTGTTCAGTACATACGACTTTTACGACATTCTTACCAACATTAAATTGTTTATCCTGGCCACTGTTAAGATCATCCTATCTTGCTAATTGTCAACGCTTTGTACATCATTATATTATTTACATGCATTGCAAACATGATAAAGTGAATATGACTTGAACTCATTTGATATTCTTTATTAAAGAGAACCCGTCGCAGTAGTTTTGAGCCAGATGTTGGGACTGGTTCAGTTATCCTTGCGCAACGTGTTCCAACAATCCATGCATATTTTGCGGCGATATATATACGCTCGTATCTGTAAGAGACATAACACGCAATTTCAAGTTATATAAAGCAAACAATGTACAAATTAATCGTACTTAGTGATAATTTCCCTTTGACCCTGCCTTGTGCAGAGATGTGCATTTGACCATGTCAATGTTTTGTCGTGTATATTTACTAAGTACACATTATCATTTCTAATATCAGTAATGTTATTATGTTAGACTTTTGGAAGCTGTGTAGGTGTTATCGGATTGTCAAACAAACAGTGAATAGAAGCGTCAGATGCCGAGATTGACAAACAGCTAATTACAGGGACAAGTGCAGCATGTGTCGAGTCGTCGAGTGTTTGTTTGACAGGCTGCAGACTGCTCGCCTTCCTGTGATAATCGTTTGTCTGACTCCCGTTCTTGCTCATAATCATCATCCATATTATTATGCTCAGACATCTGCATGTAATGATGTACGTTGACACTTTGAAGTAGTTTTCCACCCATCCGGGGGATGTTTTAAAAGGAACTAAACTTGGTGCACTCTCGGTCAGTTAGCGCTCTTCGTTTCAAAGTGGAAGAAGGAATAACGAAATTAGCCTTACGTTCAAAATGGCGCGCGCTCTGGAACTATATGACTGGTACCGATCGTATACTATCATATCACATTAATTTAATGTTAGATGCAAACACCGGTGACAAAACGTTATGTCTCGGCATAGTAGCAGAACGCTAGCCCTATTGAACTTACGGCATGACTGCTTATAAATAGTCTGATTTGAGAAGCTGGGTCTCTGGGATTGAGAAGACGACCCGACTACGGTCAGGACGTCGTCTCAATCTCAGCGCCCTCTACAACATCCTTCGGATGGATGAAGGCGTTAAACCACATTACCCGTTACCCGAAGCTGGATGTGTTCCCTGTCGTGGACAGAACTCTGACGAAGTCAGATGTTGTGTCCCATGAGAGGAGTGCATGAACAGTTTTCTGATGGAAGCACACCAACACATTACCACAACCCAAACCCCAGCTGGATGGGCGGTGGAATTTTAACAGAAGACATGAATGATGGCATATCAGTTTTCATTATGTGTATTATGTATTTCATGAAACTAGAAATTCGGTCGTTTATCACAAATCACATTTTATCTTTGTTACGTGTTTGCTTTATATTACATGTATATGTATTACCTTGGTATGGTTAACTGTGGATAATAAATAATTATACTGTATAAGGTGTATTAACTTGTAATTTGTGTTTAATGCAATTACAGTCGAATTATTATTAAGTAAAATGTGTCAATTAAACATGTTCAAGCTGGTACACTTATTTAAAATAGCTCCTGCACATACATACACTAATTCTAAATTGATTAGCTTCTAAAGCATGTGGAATTACTTCTCATAATTATGTGAAATACGGTAAATATTTTAAATCCTAAGACGTATATAATAATAATTACTATCCCGTGTTATGGTGTCCTCGTGCTGGGAAAGTCGCCATTATACACACCTAGGTTTTCACTTTTTAAGCCAAACGAAGTTTTCTACCAATGATGTAATTTTGTCTAAATTTGGACTGCAAAATAACAACGGGATATTTGGATGGCGTTGACATTCAACAAGATCTGTTGACAGCGCAATCATACTGGTTAATGTAGGATATCATTTATTTGTGAGATTACATCCGTAACAATTTAATATGCAACGTTATTGAAAGAAGATATTATCCCTGTAATTGACTATCTAGGTAATATATCAGTAATGCTACAATTTAATAAAAATAACAAAGTTATTGTGTTTTAATTAATAGTTAAAAAATATTGTGTGAACTTTAACACTTGTAGCCCTCATATTTATTAAAAACTATCTGATTAAAAGTGTGAGATTCTTGTTCACTTTGTAGCTTTGACGTTATTGACAGGAGCATGGCGATGAATGGAGCGTGATTTAATATGATCTGTTTATTGTCACTCTTTGATCTCTATCCAGCGCAGTGAGATTACAACGCTTGCTATGTCTTCTTCCGTTCACTGTCAGTCTCTAATAATACTAATAATAGTAATAATAAACAATCAACAATGCAGTTGTTTCTTTTTCGGGAGAAATCAAAATGTTTCTCGACGATGGCTGAAAGCGTGGTTCAGTCGATAACAGCCGTATAGAACTCAATAATGATCTATTCCTGTGCACGGAAGTGTGAAACGGAACTCTGAACCTCATCACCGAAGATCTTCTAAAAGTATCTGTAAATGTTTTTATTTATCATGGCCTTGGCTGTTATTCTGACGTTGTTTGGATGTTGACGTACTGCCGTCTTAGAACTATTTTTAACACATACACGCACACACACACATGCGCACGCACGCACGCACACATACACACACTCACGCACGGGCGCGCACACTGTGTGTGTGTGTGTGTGTGTGTGTGTGTGTGTGTGTGTGTGTGTGTGTGTGTCTCTCTCTCTCTCTCTCTCTCTCT